>PVLD010013897.1:0-54234 GCA_004027595.1 Dinomys branickii | reverse complement strand
AAAAAAAAAAAAAAAAAAAAAAAACTCGATAAATAGAGGGAAATTAAAAAACAACCTCTTAACAACCAGTGGGTCACTGAGGAATTTAAAGAAGAAATTAAACAATACCTACCAACAAACTAAAGTGAAATTATTACTATTTGCAGATGGCGTGATACTCTAAATTGAAGACTCCAAAACGTCCACCGTAAGACTCCTAGAATTAATAAACAAATTCAATAGTGTAACTGAATACAAAATCAACACTCAAAAATCAATAGCATACATATACACAAACAACAAACACACCGAGGAAGAAATTAAGGAAACTGTAACTTTCAAAATAGCATCCAAAAAATTGAAATATTTGGGAATCAGTGTACCAAAAGAAGTAAAATATCTAGGCCTCCCACTTCGGACTCGAGTCCGCGCCACACTCACCACTGCTGCCAGGATCTGGAGCCCTGTGCCATGCAGCCTGCCTCAGACAATGAGTGCAGCAGCCCCCCAGACACTGTGGTCCTGCCGCCACCAGGGGCACTCTCTCTTGGCCACTGCCCCCAGTGCCAGCCTTCTGAGCTCTCTGGCATGCGAACCGGAGGAGGAGGAGCTGCAGCCGCGGATCAGTGAGAGTAGCCAGTTCAGCAACAGGCTGGAGGACCAAGGCTTGCTAGAAAACAGCACCAGGCTGAAGCCTCATGAAGCCCAGAACTACAGAAAGAAAAGGCGCTGTGGGTGTCTCGGTTCTCCGTTATCTTCACACTGGCCCTTTCCATGGCCAGAGGCAAGCGAAGTCCTGAGTGCTGGTCCAAAACAGGAGAGGAGAAAGTGCGGCACAGAAAGGAAATAGTGGCGGTCAGAAGGAATGGTCGAATCCAGTGTGAAGATGGGAGGTTACAAAGGCCACTGAAGCAGAGTCCCTACTCTGCAGAAATCTTTCTAATCAGTGCCCTGAGGTAGGCTGAAGTCACGGCAACCAGTGAGCAGCCCACCACACCCAGCTCTATACCTGCCCCAAGGATATGGGCTCAGACCTCTCCACTGTGTGAGCAAATACCAGCAAACAGTAGCAGAAAGGAATGCAAGCGACCTCAGGACCACAGTGATTCCCAGGGATCCAGTCCAAAAACAAAAGGGAGCTGGAGCACAACAGAAAGAATGAGCTGCAAACAGAGGCAGGCTACACGGCCCCACGCCCTTCTCACTCCAACACCAAGCAGGAAGCATGAGCTGAGTTACTGAGATTCAGCTCCCACCCTGAACTCCCACTCTGAGCCGCTTGAGCAGCACAATGTGATCCTGACAACAGGCTGAGTCAATGGGCTTCAGGACTCAACCTAAACTACTATGAGCACCAAGAGAGACTCCATACTGCTTGCATATATGAAAAATTTATGAACCCATAGTGTCAAACTACATGAAAAGTAGCAGTCCTGGAGCCTGAGAGACAACAACATACTCTACACAGCAGACCCAAGAAAATCCTCTAATTCTTTCTGAGAACTAATAATTAAGTACACACCATAATCTACCATGGTGAGAACAGGTGGAGGAGACCTCATGCCACTCGTGCCCAGCATTGTAAGTGCACCCAATGCCCAACAAGATTGAGTGGTGGGATGAGATGAAGACATGGAACTAGGGTATAGACCCACCTCTCTAGCTTGGAGGGGTTAGTCTCCAAAGACACTAATGGCCTATGAGGGGATACTAGGCACTTTATCGAGGAGTTTGGAGGCTTGCAGGGTGAGGGGCCTCCCTTCGGGTTGCATGAGAGCCCTGAAGACCTAGACTGAACCTCCCACCAAACAGCATTGGGACAGAGTCCAGGAGTCTGCAGGGGTGACCCAGTGGACTTGGATCAGCAAGGGAGAGCCCCTGCCCCAGGGGCATGACTGGAGCTCCGACTGGCCCCTGGGGTGTGCCAGGCACTCCTCCCCACCCCGGGAGCTCCATTTGGCCCCTGGGGCATGCCAGGCACTTTGCCCGCCCCCACCCCCCAGAGCTCCACTTGGCCCCTGGGGCGTGCCAGGTGCTCTCTCTAGACCCCAGGATGTGCCAAGCACTCTGACACCCCCCAGCTCCACTAGGCCTGTGGGGTGTGCCTGGCCCTCTGCCCAGCCCCTGGGGCATGCCTGGAGTTCCTCTCAGCCCCCAGGGTGTGCCAGGTGCTCCACTCCACCCCCAGAGCTCCACTTGGGCCCCTGGAGTGTGCCAGGTGCTCCACCCAGCCCCCAGGGTGTGCCAGGAGCTCTGCCCTGTCCCCAGAGCCCCACTTGGCCCCTGGAGCACAACAGGCACTCAACCTCATCCCCAGAGCCTCATCCCCAGAGCTCCACTCAACCCCTGGGGTGTGCCAGGCTCTTGGCCCAGCCCCCGGGATATGCCAGGCCTCCGCCCAGCCCCCAGAATTCTGCCTGGCTTCCAGGGCATGCCAGGCACTCTGCCTTTTCACTGGAGTGTGCCAGGTGCTTTGCCTGGCCCCCGTGAAGGCCCTGAATACTCACCTGAGCCTATAGACACAGTCGCACTGATAGAGTCTGGCGGTTCATTGTGTAACCCTGCCTACCTGACTGGACACTCAATGGCTGTGAGGGCTTGCCAAAGGGTGCTTCTCCACTTGCTACCATAGTAATTTGTGTATATCCACATAATATACAGCATATTTAGAAGCAGCCAAGTCTCTGCCCAAAGTAAGAGCATGAGGGAGTAAATAAACCAAAAGTGCAGTTATTACCAGTGGGAAGATCACTGGCAGGGTGATAGAACAATGGTGGTGAAGTGGAGAAAACTGATTAATTGAACGAGCCATCATCTATATAACTGAGTAATAAAGACGAAGATTAAATTATGTAATGCAACATCCAGTGGTAACCCCCTATTATTTTCTCTGTAATCTGGTATTTCCTTTATTGTTTTTGTGTTAACAAATGCAAAGACAACACTATGTAATACAGCATCCAGTGATGGTTCCCTATTGTCTCCTCTGTAATTTGTATATCCTTTATTGATTTTGTTACAACAAATATGAAGATAACTATCTTATACAGCATCCAATGCCAATTCCCTACTATCTTCTCTATAACTTGGTATTTTCTGTATTGTTTCTGTGTTATTCTGGGTTCTTCTGTCTTAAAAATAAAATTAAAAAGCACATACACACACAAGAAGTATAAGATCTATACAGTGAAAACTATACTATTCTGAAAAAAAGAGATTGAAGAGGAGTTCAGTAAATGAAGATTATTCCTTGCTCATAGATAGGAAGAAGCAACACCGCAAAAATGGCCACACTACCAAAATTGTTGTACAGATTCAATGTGATTCCAATTAAAATATCATTAGCCTATCTCACAGATCTAAAGAAAACATTCCTAAAATTCATCTGGAACCAGAAGAGACCCAGAATAGCAAAAGACATCCTGGGCAACAAAGACAAGTGAGGTGGCATCACAATCCCTGACCTGAAATCACATTATAAAGCTACTGTGTTAAAATCAGCATGGTACTGGCTAAAAATCAGACCTGAGGATCAATGGAATAGACTGGAAGAAGAAGCCACAACCACAGACTCAGCCACTTGATTTTTGATAAAGGGGCCAAACAAGCTCACTGGAAGAAGGATAGCCTCTTTAGTAGTAAGTGGTGCTGGAAAAACTGGCTCATCACCTGCCAAAGCTTAAAAATAGACCCAAGTCTATCACCATGCACAAAACTCAACTCAAAATGGGTCACAGATCTCAATATTAAAGGGAGAAACTTTAAATCTACTGGAAGAGAAGTAGGTAAAAATCTTGAAGACACAGGCATAGGCAGAGAGTTCATGAAGAAAACCAAACTGCACTGGAAATACTTCAAAGAATCAACAACTAGGATCTCATCCTACAGATGTTTTGCACATCTAAAGAAATCACCAGCAGAGTTAAAATGAAACCAACAATTTGGGAAAAAATATTTTAGCCAACTGCTCCTTGGACAAAGGACTTCTATCTAGAACACATAAAGAATTCATAAACCTCCGCACCCCCCAATTCAAATATTCTATACAAAAATGGGTATCTGAGATGAACACACAATTCTCAGATAAAGAAATACAAATAGCAAAGAAATACATGAGAAAATCTTCAACATCATTAGTCATTTGAGAAATGTATATTAAAACAACACTGAGATTCTATCTCATCCCAATAAGAATGACTATCATTATGAAATCAACCAATAACAAATGCTGGCAAAGCTATGGAGAAAAAGGAACCCTTCTCCACTGCTGGTAGGACTGTAGATTGGTGAAACTACTATGGAAATCATTTTGGAGATTCCTCAGTAAACTAGGGCTAGAGGTCCCATTCAACCCAGCTATGTTTCTTCTGGGTATTTTCCCAGAAGATCTGAAAACATCATATCATAGTGATATATGTGCACCCGTGTTTATAGTAGCCTAATGTGTAATAGCTAAATCATAGAAGCAACCCAAATGACCACCAGCTGAGGAATGGATAAAAAATTTCTTGCATTTTTTTATAATAGAATATCAATCAGCTATAAAGAAAGCTAAATTCGAGGCTGTTATAGATAAATGGACACAACTAAAGATGATACTCATATGTGAAATAAATCAGACCCACATATGTAAACATTATGTTGTCTCACTAGTGTTAGAACCTGAAAGATTGAATAAAATCTAGGAAGTATGACAGACATTGTGAAATAAAAGGAACCTGCTCAAGAGGAAAGAACAACTGGGATGAGGGAAAAGAGAAAAGAAAGAAGAGGAAAATTATATATATGTGTGTGTGTGTGTGTGTGTGTGTGTGTGTGTGTGTGTGTGTTTGTGTACACAGTATAGCTAACATTTGTACTACTGACTTCTATTGCTTTATTGAGAGGAACAGTTAATGTTTAATTGTTTGATCAATCTTACATGTCTGTATTTGTTTACTTGAGTAACCAATTTGAAGATATCAATATGCAATACAACAACCATTGTTAATTTCCTATTACCTTGCCTGAAATTCTGTATTGCTTGTATTGTTTTTGTGTTATTTTGTAAATGTATGTGTTTGTTAATATGTTTTCCTTGTTTTATCTTTAAAATAAAAAAAGAGAAAAAGCAGATTAGAAGATGCAGACACAACTACAAACACACTGAACCAGCTTATCTTTGGCCAAACATGTTCACTGGAAGAAAGACAGCCTCTTTAAGAAATGGTGCTGGAAGACGTGGCTGTCCACATGATGAAGAATACAGCTAGACCGATGTCTACCATCATGCACTAAAGTCAAAATAGAACAAAGGTGTAGATGTTAAAGCAGAAACACTCAATCTACTGGAGGAATAAGAAGGTAGAAATCTTGAAGGCATAGGGGTAGGCAGAGAGTTCGTGAACAAAAATCAAACTGCATGGGAAATACTTCAAAGAATCAATGACTGGGATCTCATCTCTTTAAACGATTTTGCAAAACAAAAGAAATCATAAACAGTAAAAAGAAAACTCACAGAGTGGGAAAGAATTTTAGCCAACTGTCCCTCATACAAAGGACTCCTATCTAGAACATACAAGGAAGTAACGAAACATCAGGCTCCCAAATTCAAAGACCCAACCTGAAAATGGGCATTTGATAAGAGTACATGCTTCTCAGATAAAGAAATATAAATGCCAAACAAATATATGAAAACATGGTCAACACCATTGGTCAGTTGAGAGATGCAAATTAAAACAACTCTGAGATTTCATCTCACCCTGGAAAGAATAGCCAGCATCAAGACATCAAGCAATAACAAATGCTCATGGGGCTGTGGGAAAATGTAAGATGTGTTTTGAGAAAATCTTAGTTTGCTGTAGCAAAAAATGACCTAAAAATCTCACAGTTACTCAAGAATTTTCCTTTTATTCATCCATTTTTGAAGATCAAAGTCCCAAGATATTAAACATAATATAATAAGCCAGGTAATATTACCTCTGTGTACATTATGGGATGTCCCTCTGCCGGGCCATGCTGTCTTGAAATCACCTAACTATGTGCTGAAGCCCCTGTAAAATGTGAGTCAAAAATAAATCTCAATTCTTTTAAGATGTCAGCAACAAGAAACTAAGTAAAATAGGTGGTGAATTTTATCTTCCACTTTTTACAATAAAAATATTTTATTAAAACAACAACAGCATAGAATAGAAACATTTTGGATGAGAATTTTTGTTTAAAAACGAGAAAGATCAATTTATCTTCTCAACAACATTCTGTGAAGAGCAATTAGTTTAGCTTTAGAAATAGAAATATATTTTCTTTCAAGACAATACATAAGAACTGTAAAGCCTGTGCAGATCTAAGGAGAGGGGTGTGAGAACCTTACCTTATAGATGGAAAGATTGCCTTGGGATAAAAGGTGAAAGGATTTCTCAAATTCAGAACAGGAGGGATATAGTTTTAGTTAATAAATATTTACAACAATGAGAAAGTAAATTCATGACAGAAGTATAAAAATTAAATGTGAGCTTTTTAGTAAGGTTACATTTTCTAAATAAAATCATAAATTGAAAAGACTGCAAATATCGAAGCCAGTGACAACAAACTGCATTGCATCTTTTTGTAGTGAATGTTATTATCTGGAACAAAAACGTCCCCGGAAGGACTCTCACATTTGGGGGACTTGGGGAGGTGATTAGATCACGGTGTTGCTAAACTCACTAATGAATTAATCTAGTGATGCGTTCACCCCTGAATAAGCTGTTAGTTGAGGCTTCCTTGAAGGAACTAGGTCCCTGGGGGCATGGCCGGAAGTTTTTACCCTTGTTCCTGGTCCATTTCCTCTCTCTTTGGCACTTCCCTTTTCTCTCTGCTTCTGGGCTTCCGTAAGGTGAACAGCTGCCTTCTGCCATGAAGTCACTGCCTCAAGCCAGCCACCCCTGCACTGAAACTCTGAGAACCTGAGTCAAAATAAACCTTTGCCCCTTTATTGTTTTAAGGTATTTATTTGGTCACAGTGACAAAGGTTCACTAGAAGGTGGAGGGTGTAAATGCATAGATTCTTGAGCTCTGCCTAGAAAAGAAATTTTGGAAGATACAGATGAGCATCTAGATGAGAAAAGTATTTTGATCCTTTCTATCTGTGGCAACGACAGAAACTAAAGAATGGTAGTTATGAAGAGAGACATTAAGCAAGAGATGAAAAAACCCTAAAGTGTTGGTGGAACACAGAATGACTTAGTGTCTCTGAGTCAGTAATGAGAGAGCCAGACAGCCAGGGGAGGAGCATTCCTCGCTTCCCATGTTGTTGGCTGGTCCCTGCGTAATAAGTGAAGCTATACTAGCTATGCAGAGCTCTCTAACAGAGTTGAACAAGCTCTGCCAATGTGCTTGTGGCATCTGCCGTTCAAGTAGAAGGAAAGGGAGGAAAGCAGTGAACTTGAGGGCTTTGATTTTTAAAGGGGGAAAACGTGAAAAAACAAATCAAAGCATAAGTCTAAAGGGGACCGTGCTAGTTAATTGTATATGTCAACATAAGTGAGACATGCTACAGCATTTATTTAAATACCAGTTCATACAATAACCTACCTGCTCATTTTCTGTATTCTGCACAGGCTTCACCCAAGCACTACAAAGAAAGATTAGCACCCCTGAGGAAGGTTCACCTGTAGGCAGCTTTTGGAGAGGAGATTGCAACCTGAATGCTTTTCTGGCTACTGAACTCTAAACTCTGTGTCTCTGTCTCTGTGTCTCTGTCTCTCTCTGCCTCTCTCTCTCTTGGTATACAAACATGTCCTATTGACTATTTCTCTAGAAAACTATTGTGCAGCAACCCAGAATAATAACTGAAATTATAATGCAAAATTAAAATACAAAATAAAGTTACATTTGAGTCAATGAGAAGCTTAAACACTGGTTCTCATAGTGAAACTTCATTAGTTAAGTTACGCAGGTAATGCTTGATAATATTATTTCTATTAGAAATTGCTCAAACAAATGAAAGGTAGTGTTTCAAAAAGCATCAGGGCCTAATACATTAGAAAATATTGCACTGAAAGCCTTCATTCCAGATTTATAATGCACATTAAAACACTGTGTGAGAAACATTTTAGTAAGGATAGTTGATTATAAGCTTCTTAGTGCAGAAGGTAGTTTGTACCTTAACCTATGGCTTCACAAGCTAATTTGACTATCAAATCCTTTATGATGAGTGTGTGTGTGTGTGTGTGTCTGTGTGTCTGTGTGTGTGTGATGTGCATGTGTTCAGCAAATGCTGATATGAATTATTAGATAGAACTAAGAAGGAGAGTGTATTAGTGAGCTTGAGCTGTCATAACAAAATGTCACAGATTGGAGGACTTCAATTGTAAAGTTTTGAATCCTGGCAGTTATCAAGTTTGGATGCATGAGATCACAGAGATGGATGAGCATTTCACCACAAACCTCATGCCTTGTAGATCACCACCTTTGCTTTGTGTGTCCACATTGGCTTTCCCTTTGTACACATATATTATTGGTGTCTTTTCCACTTTGTAGAGATACCTGTCCCATTGTATCAGAATCTCATCCTTATGATACATTTAGCCTGTCTCTCTGGAGTTCTATTCCAAATATATTCACATTGCAGGATAAAAGCTCAACCAATGCATTTCAGAGACAGATAACAATAGTCCATGACAGACTGATAATTTTTGTATTGTTTGGCTATTTATATTTATTAAATGAGTGAATTTTAGCTGTTCAAGCATCAGAAATTATTATCACCTAATTAAATTGACATTTATGTTAGTCTTTGAGAGCTCCAAAATGAAAGCTTAACTACCGAAACATTTGTATGTCCCAAGAAAATTAGGTGTTTGCTTATATATCATAGTGTTATCTCCTAATCAACTCAATAGATACATTATTAGATTGGGCAGTTGTATCAGTTTTTTGATGTCCACTTTTTTTATTTCTGAGATTGAGTAGAATGGACTGTTTCAGAACATTTCTTCATTTCATCAAATAATGTGACTGCTTTTTACTTTTATGTGGAAGCACACAAAAGGCAAGTGCCAGCATTCTGGAATGGGGTTGCTCTCTGAAGCACCCAGGCATTTCTCTCTCTGCCAGGAACATGTTCAGCTATAACCCATTTCAGGCACGCCTTGCAACCTTTTGAAAAAATTTCTATGAAGTATTCCCGAACCACATTAATTTTAGACCGAATGCAAGCAAAGTAAACTGAAAGTCCTAGACTTTGTTCTACCTTCACATTGTTCAGCAGTTACCTAGAAGCTGAGTATAAAGGATCCCTGTTAACAACGTTCCTTCCCTTTCACTGTAAACCTCAGATAGGCTCATGAGTTATACAGCAGACTTAAAGATCTTTGCAGTTAGATTTGCTTACTAATTCCTGCAGTTATCATAACTGGTTTCAGGACCTGTGCTATCAGCAGCAGTGCCTTTTAGAGATGCAGGAAACCATCAATACCCCTGAATCCGGAACTCTGAGTTGCGAATGCAGCAACCTGAGTTTCAGCTGAAGCTCTCTCCTATAGTGAAAGCGCTTTGTGCAAAGAAACTCTTTTCTTTGTTTTAGGGAAGCATTTCTCAAAATATGCTGCAGTGACAATGATAACAGTGTTTTCTGGGAACACATATTAACAAATGCGGTAAAGACCCTTAAACGTGGTAAGGGAACATTTTCGTCTAATTCAGAATTTCTTAACTGTTTTTGATATCTTTTGCAAGTAACATCTACTGAAATCTTGAGTGTCAAGTATTTCCTTTAGAAACTGCTTCTACTTCTTTCTTTATGCATAAACTCTTTGAGCCAGTTCAGAAAAGAGTGAGTGAATAAACTGAGACAATCTAACACAATCAGACTGTTAGTTTGGCAATTTGTATCGTGAATGGAATAAGTCAAGAGCACAGATCTGGAACCCTGGATTTGCTACAGTACAAAATATTATTTTATTTTATCTATTTTATTTTATTTTATTTGCGCTACTGGGGATCGAACTCAGGACCCTGCACTTGCTAGGCACAAAATATTATTTTAAAAACAAAATATTTTGGCAAACACACCTTTCCTTGGGAGGCTGAGATGGTCAAGGCCACCCTAGGCAACTAGCTGAGACTCTCTCTCAAAACAAAAGTTGTAAAGGACCGTGCACAGTTTAAGGCAAAGCCCTGAGTTCAATTCTCAGTACTGAAAACAACAACTACCAAGAAAAAAACAAAACAAAATTTGATCCCTTTTTGAACCAATGCTCAAATAATGAAATATTCTATTGAATAGAACATTCTGTTTGAGTGTAATGGGTAGATTTGAAACATTTTGAGTGTTTACTTAAGGAATATAAGTGCCCAGAAACTCTCTCCTACTCTTCCTGAGGTCTGATTAAGCATCTGTCTTTTCTTTATGAATAGAACAATATTCTTTCAAGTGATTTCTTTAAAGAGCTCTAGTTAACTGTGATTTCTCCCATTTTGTTTGTCTGACATTTTTTTTCTTGTTTTAGAGACCAGGTCTCACTATGTAGCACAGGTTGGGCTCAAACTTGCAGTGACCTGCCTGCTTCAGCCTCCCGAGTGCTGGGATCACAGTTGCATGCCATTACATCTGGCCTTTATATTTTTTTACCCCATATGGCTTTTATATTCAAAGAATATTAATAAATATAAAAGTACAAAATAGTATATCTGGACACAGGCCTTCAGAAAACTATAGTGCCCTTAACAAGTGGTATAGAATTATTAATTTTCCTAAGATACAGCCAAAGTTGAGGAATTCTATTTTCATTCCTTTTTCTGTGATGAGATATTGTCAATGCAGGATATGTAGAATCAAACCATCTGGTTAAATTTTGTCTATGATCTCCTGAAAGCATATTTCATTGATGGTGGAGAACAGCTTGGTAGTATGGCTAGTGATTCCCCAGAACTGAACTCCATGTGTATCCTTTTATAGAAAGGCGGCACTGGCTGTAAACACAGGGCCTTGTGGTCATGGGGCAAGTGCTCTGCCGCTGAGTTACAGCCTCTACCCAGTGTTTACTTCTTAGAAGAAAAAATTTGAAAATTTATAATTTCTGAATCCTTGCACAAAGTCACAAAAGAATTTTAAGCTATTTTAAATCATGCTTTAAGTATCTCTCACTATTGGCCTCTCTATGTGATCAGGGATTCTTATGGTTTAGATCTAAAAAGTTCCCCAAAGCCTCATGTACTCATAGATGGGAATTTTGTGAGGCATTTGGATTATGGGGCTTTACAGCTAACTTGCTAGTAGGAGGTGAGTCTAGTAGGAAGAGGTAAGTACTGGGGCATGGTCTGGAAGGATTTATATTTCTGCAGCTCCTCCCTTCATGGTCTCCAATATAAACCTCTCCTTCTTTAAATTTCCAGGGTTTAGAAATTGTGTCACAGCAATAAGAAAAGTGACTAAGCCAAGGGTTAATATCCAAAATACATAAGGAAGTCCTACAAGTGAAGAACATAAAAACAACTTGATTAAAAATGGGCAAACAATCTGAGTCTATATTTCTCTGAAGAAGATGTGTGTGTTTGTCCAATACTTGGACAAAGTACCTGATATCTGTATGCTAAAAGACTGCAAGGATTAATTTGGCTCACAGTTTCGGTGGGATTAGTACAAGTTTGCCTGGCTCCAAAGCAGAAATCTCAGAGCAGAAGAGTGTCACAGAGCAGAGGCGCTCGTTCCATGGCAGCTGGAAACAAGACGATAGGGGAAGAGTGACAGACAGAAAGAGAGTCAAGAACCAGGTGTATGTCACACCCCCTTGAAACACTGAGACGCACTCAAAATTGTGATCTACTAATCTCTTAAGACAGTCAAGTTGACAATCAATTTGACATCCAGAGATACCTTCTTAAACCATACCTAATCTCCCAATAGAGACAGTAACAAAGTCACAATTCTACCTAACGTGCTGCCACCATCCCACACACACCCAAAAATATACCAATTCCTTCCTGAAAGTGGTAATAGTTGTGGAATTGTTCTACAGTCCATGTCCATAATTTCCTCTGAGATTTAAGGCAAATTTTGAGTTGTAAACCTCTGAAAATTCAACTGAAAGTCACATGCTCCCAAGCTACAATGGCATTGGTTACATATTCGCATTCCAAAAAGTAGAAGCGAATCAGATCAAAATGAGACCAAAACCCAGGAGAGCAAGCATTAACTCCTAGAACTCTGTGCTAGGCATCTGAGACACATTGCTGCACAATGACATTTCCAAAGGGCTTGGATGCATTCACCCCATGTCTTGCGCATTGCAGTCGGTATGTCATCTCACTGAGGCTGTCTGCATCTGCAAGCTACAGTTTCCTCCAGCTTCATCCACCTCCCAGTCAGGGGTTCCTGTCAAAGATGGTGGTCCTGTTATACTATTTGCCTGTGCTCCTAGGCCTTCCTTTCAAATGTGGTTGAAAGCCTCCATACTCACAATTCTTGTGTTTTGTATGCCTGAACACTCAGCATGACAGTAACTCTAAGCCCTGCAAGGAGCAGGAGCAGAAGTCAAGTCTACTTAGACCATAGCTGCAATGCCCTCTGTGTCATGGATAGATGAACATGGTGAAGCAGAGCTTGCACGATCAAGCGAGAGCCTATGGGATCTTTTCTCAAGTGAAAGTTTTCCCAGTTTTCACCTTTGAGCTTGCAATGCATGGGATCTTATTGATACTGAGATGGCCTCAATTCTTTTTGTTTTTCTTGTTTGTGTTCGAGGTATTTGATTTCTTTTTAATGGTCCCAATCTCTACAACAAACATGTACCCCTGCATATACATCTTCTTCTTTACAGGACCAAATTAAACTTTTTCAAGTCTTTCTTGCTGTGTTTTTTGCTCTTTGTTTTCACTATAAATCTTGGTAAAAGCAATCAACAGTATCCATGCCACAGCCTGAATGTTGTGCTGCACTGGAATTTTCTCTTCAGATGAACTAGTATACTATCATTAAATTCAGCCTCAAAGTTTTAGGATATACAGAAATGTATGAGTTTTTGTCTGAATTTAACACAAGTTGTGACAAAAGTCCAACTTCCAGTAGAATTTTCATTCCTACCTGAAGATCATGAGCCTAGCTTCTACTGTCCACACTGCTAGGATTAATCTGGTCTCCTGAGGTCTACCTAAGAAGTCCTTGTCCAACTCTCTTTATTCTGGCCTCTTTAGCCCATTTTTCCAAACTTCTTCAAAAGCCTACCACAAACCAGTTTCTGATGCTTCTAAACCATTTGATTAGAAGTATTTATAAGAAAAGAACTACTCCTGGTTACAATTTTCTTTATTAGTCAAGCTTTTCTGTTATTGGGAAAACAAAAGTTCTTGACACCGAAATTTTAAAGGGGAGCAGTTTAATTTGGTTCATGATTTCTGATGTTTTAATATGTGGTCAGCTTGCTCAAAGGCAGAAATATTAAGGCAGAAGCACATGGTGGACCAAATCCACCCACTCCATAGAAGGTAGAAAGCAGAGAATAGAGGAAGAGCTCCAGAGAGAAAGATCTGAGGGACCAGATATGCTCTCTAATGCCACATCTTAGAAACCACTCAGATACACCCAGAGGCATATTTTACTAATATTTTCAGCCCAAAATTTGACAATCAAGATGAAATACCATAACAAGCATGGCTAAGAAGTGTCCAAAAAGATTATCAATATCCTCAGGGAAATGTGCATCAAAACTACAATGAGGTATCACCTCATACCTGTCAGGATGGTAGGATATACCATTATAACAAACACAATGAAGGAAAACAGAAAATAAATGATCAGTATTTCACTTACTGAGGTATTTAATGTTATCAGTGTAACAGAAGCAAAGGATGGTAATTTTCAGAGACTAGGGAAAGTATAATGTGAAGAAGCATTGTTCAATGGATGCAGATGTAGTCATGTGAGATGAAAAAGCTCTATTGATGTCATACAACAATGTGTGCAGTAAATACTACACAGTTAAGTAGAAAATTGATGTCATATTAGATGCCTTTAACCATTACCAATATCATCATAACAATATTTCTTACTGCAAAGTTTAGATGATTAGATTGATTATGTACTTAATATTATTGTATTTAAGAAATATTACTGCAAATAGTCAACAAAACATTTTGGTAGTTGTTATTTCAGCTATTAGGGAGACTGAGAAAGGAGGTGTCTTGGTTACTTTTTTCTGTGGCTGAGACAAAATACCCAATGCCCAAAATGAAGGAAGGAAAGGTTTATTTAGCTTATAGTTTGTGGAGGCTTCAGTCCATACTTGGCTGGTTCTG
Source organism: Dinomys branickii (assembly GCA_004027595.1). Classification (NCBI taxonomy): domain Eukaryota; kingdom Metazoa; phylum Chordata; class Mammalia; order Rodentia; family Dinomyidae; genus Dinomys; species Dinomys branickii. The sequence goes on along the minus strand of PVLD010013897.1, from coordinate 40,002 downwards.
AGGCAGAGTGACCCGTGGCAGAAGGCAAATGTTCATGGCAGCAGAGCACAGCAGAAACAACCAGAGCAAAAGGGAGTAAAGGCACCAAAGTAGCCTCTTTCCTTCCTTTACATTGTAAACAGGCTGCCCCCACCCAGGGGGTGTGTAGCACTGACATAATCTCCATGCCCTCCTCTTCCACAGGCTCAGGATGTGTACAAAGTAAGCATCTTGGTTTCCTGCTGAGTCACTCAACCAAATCTCTAGATCCCCAAGCTGACACAGTGTATCAACCATAACAATCCACCCCTTGTCAACTTTGCAACTTGGCAACCCCACACAGTTCTTTAAACCAGTTTGCAGATACAAAGACATTATATTACATTAGAACCATAACATTTTGTGTCCTAAAGACTCATGCATATCATTTTATGCAAAAGGCGTTTAGTTCATCTGCAAGAGTTGCCAAAGTCCTAACAGTTTCTGCATTGCTGAAAAGTCCAAGGCCCAAGTCTTCTCCTAGATCTAAGGCAAACTCTTTAGTTATAAGACCCCATAAAAATGAAAATTTAAACACTTCCCATATTCATTGGCACAAAATAAACATTACAATTCCAAAAGGTACCAACGGGGTATACAGAGCACTGGGACCAAAGCAAGTCCAAAATCCAACAGGGCTAATATTATGTCCTGTAATTCCATATCTAGCATCTAAAGCAACTTGTGGCACATTGTGAGCTCCAAAGGGCTCATGTGGGTACACCCCTATGGCCCTTCTGGTGGTTACAGCTCCCACGGCTTCTCTCTTAGGCTCACTTTGGTCCCTCCATGGAGCTTTCCTCCACGCTCCTGGCTTTTCTAAACTTCTGCAGGCTCCAGTGCACCTTTTGCTTCACACTCACAGCCTCACATATTGCTCTCTCAGGGGCACACTGCCTGGCCTCCCAGGCCTTCAGAAATCTGGGTGGAAGCTTCTTTAACCTCAGATCTCTTGCATTCTCCATGCACCTAAAGCCAGGGCTACGTGGATGATGCCAAGGTCTGCTGCCACCTGGAGCAGTAGCCAAACTTCCCTCTCTCTTGGCCATAGGGGTCGAGTGCCTGGATCGCTGGTCACACTGAATCCAATGCTAAGGAGCAAATTCTCTATGCTGCCGCCATTCTGGGGCCTGGTGCAGCCGCTGCTGCCATTCTGGAACATGGCTCTGTGCAGCTTTCTTCTCAAAGCACTGTCTTTCACCTTTACAGTTTTGAGGCTGTAAAGGGTGGAGACTTGTTGCTTCTTGTGATACCCTCGGGCCATCTTTTTTATTCTCTTTCTCCTTCTCAGTAATAGAGATCTCCTCAGCCTTATCTTTACAGTCCACAGCTTTACTGGAGCTTCTTTTCTGGCCAGACTCACAGCATTTTAAATAATCTTGCTGGGCTCTTTGCTCTTGATTCTCAACATAAATCTGGCCAAAAGCCCCCAACAATAGCAATGCCACTTCCCCAATATTCAACTGCCTTGAAATTTCTTTTGCCAGATCAGTCAGTTCGCTGCTGCCCTTAGTCTTAGGCAAATTCTCTGGACCTGAGCAAAATGCAGACAAACTTTCTGCCAAGCCGTAACATACATCATCTTGAGTCCAGCAACTAATGCAGTCCTTCCCAGGAGAATCCTCCTGAACCTGGGCTTTACTGGCAGGATCTATCAGCCCTCTGGTCTTCTGAGCTCTGACCAGAATTTCCCAGACAGAATAGCCGAAGGTGTTCTAGTGCATCTCTTTCAGGTGACAACTCTGAACCTTTCCAAACTCTTCCCACAAGCCACTTCCAAAGGCTCTCGAACCACATGGTCAGGTATAGTCACAGCGATGGCCCCACTCCTAGTACCAAATTCTGTCTTGGTTACTTTTCTGTCACTGCTGAGACAAAATACTCAATGCCTGAAATGAAGGAAGGAAACGTTTATTTAGCTTACAGTTTGTGGAGGTTTCAGTCCATACTTGGCTGGTTCAGAGGCCAAGTGGCCCATGGTAGTGGGCAAACCATGGCAGCAGAACACAGCAAAAATAACCAGAGAAAAAGGGAGGAATGGCAGCAAAACAGCCTCTTTCCTTCCTTTACATTGTACACAGGCTGCCCCCACCCAGTGGGCCTGTTAGCACTCACATAATCTCCACGCCCTCCTCTTCCACAGGCTCAGGATTTATACAAAGTGAGCACCCTGGCTTCCTGCTGAATCACTCAGCCAAACCTCTGGACTCCCCAAGTTGACACAACGTATCAACCATAACAGGAGGGTTACTTATGATCAGTGTTTTTATACCATCCTGGGCAACATTGTGAGATCCTATTTCCCATTTCAAAAGGAGAAAGAAATAATTTTATTTTTCTCCTTAGGGATGAAAAAAATTGTCCTTAGCATACCTGCCCATGCTTGAAATAATGCTAAATGATTTTCTTCATTAAGAAGGATAATATTGGCATAGAAAGATTTAGATGTACTCCATGAAATCTAAAAAATAATTAACATTTTCTCTTAAAGATATTAAAAAATTTTAAAAAACAATATAAATACTTGGGGTATTTATTACATTGTAGGATGAAAATTTATTTTAATTTACCTAGTGTGCAGGTATTCAAATTATCTCAGTACACGTTTACTTATAATTCTTTCTGCAAATGTCTTCATTCTATTGGAGAGAACTTCTTAGGGGACAGTAATATGGCTTTCTTTTCAGTATTTGTATTTTTAATTCATTTAATGGCTAGATAAAATTAGAAGTGCTCATCATATACAATATGATGAAGTAGATATACCTGCTAGAATGGCTAAGTATAGTAATTACCAGAGGGAGGATTACTGAAATTTATCAATTTTGTGGCAAGAAAACCACAAACCATCACTTTAACATTTTTCAAGAATACAATGGATTTTTACACTCAGTATTTTCAAGAATATAATACTTTTTACACAATATGTTCACAATAATGTACTATTTTATGTTTTGCTCAAACTATTGCCTCCTATCCACACTGCCGTTTCCAGAACCTGATAAACATCATTTTGCTTTCTATTTTTATGAGACCCAAGTTTTTAGATTCCACGTGAGATCAGTACATATCTGTCACTCAAACTAGTTGGGAGTTTGAGGAAGATGGATTACTCATGATCAAATATATAATATTTAAAAAATTGTTCTTATTGCAATATATTATTATTTTCATGGTTATTTTCAAAGCTACTGCTCTGTATTAGAAAAGCTGCAATAAAAATCTGTTAATGATTTTAAAATGAGCAATGTAAAATTATTAGATTTCAGAGTTAAATTTTGGAAAGTAAACATTCTTTCTGAAATATGTTCCATTGCTTTTTCATTAAATTGAAATAAACTATTCAACTAATACACTTTCATATTTATGCTACAGAACTTTAAGAATATACTTAACATGAATTTTTCTATATTCTTAAATTACCTTTCAATTTTATCTTTCTGTTTTCTTGCAAAAATAATGTTCAACATAGCCATGATTTTTACATATAAAATATGTATGAAAAGAAGTACCCAGTGTGGAATAATTTTCCCAAAGGTGTAAAAGTTTTAGGCATTCTATCCTGACACTAAGTAACTAATTCCATTAATCCAAAAAATAAAAATAACATTCCTCATACAGCTCATTTGTTTATAATTGGTTAGGTAAACCACCTATAAAATATTAAGGAAAGTTAATACTGTAGAGAATAATGCTGAAATTTAATGCTGTAAAGTTAATGCTGAAAGAATCCAGTTTTCCAACCATTATCAAAAAGACAGGGATTGATTCAGCACATTGAAGTCAGGTGATACAGAACCTACATTCACAAATAAATCAAAATACTGTTGACATAATTCATTTCCTTTTGTGCATTATCTTCAAAATTCTGATAAAAATACATCTGAAATGTAAATTGGAAGTGTCCAAGGGCAATGTTTTTACAACTAAATTTATGTTAGATGGCTGGACATAAACACCTTTAGGAATTTGAAATTTCTAATTAGAGATTTGCCTATCTACCAGAAATCTTGAAAAAGTCACCCCTCCACCCCCACCAGTTTTTACTAGTTGATGAGCACCAGCACCACTTAAGCAGTTTGTAGTTCCTTTTAGTAAATAATGACTCTTTGTATGGTAATTGAGACCATTATGGCATCTTCCATAGCAAAACTAGATCAGGCTATCAGAAGTTATCTTTTAATCAGGTCTTGTCATTATTTCTAGCTCTTATAATAAAATTTTGTAAAAATTAGGCCCCAAGCATGTATATATATTAAAGGGATAATACAGTCACTTATAGGACAGGGATAATTTTTTAAAACTGTAGGTTGAGAAAATTACTATTTGAATAAAATAAAATTATCATGTACATTTCTTGCAAATTTTATTTTCCTGGTAGGTATACATTCTCAGCACACATTATTCTAGATTGCTGCACATCTCAGTGGAAAAACACTTGTTCAGCATCACAGTACTTACAACTAAGATTCTTTTCCAGCCAGTCAAGTTTTCCAGTCAATCAAGTTGGCAAAATATACACTTTAATAGTAAGTAGAATATACTGAAAGACCCCTGAAAGACAAGGGATTCTGAGAAACCAGAGACAAAAATCACCTGAAGCCAATAGGAAGGTTTCTAAAACAGTAGTAGTCAAGCAGTATGTTTCATTTTATTGGTGTCTGTAATTACTACAGAATAATGACATTTCTCATGGCATGTTGGTGTACTGCATAACATACTTCTATTACAAAGCTTTTAATAAGATGAGATCCCAGTTGTTGATTCTTTGTAGTATTTCCTGTGCAGGTGGCCTTTTGTTCATAAAGTTCTTTGTCACACAAATGTCTTCACGAGTTTTATCTTTTTTTCACTTCCAGCAGACTTAGTGTTTCTGTTTTAATATTTAGATATTTGTTCCATTTTTATTTTAGCTTAGAACATGGTGAGAGATATGGGTCTAGGTTATTCTTCAGCAGGTAGAAAGCCAGTTTTCCCAGTACCATTTATTAAAGAGTCCATTTCTCTTCCAGTGAAGGTGTTTAGGCTGTTTAAATATTGCACTGTTTTTTTGGTGTGAGAAAACTAAAGAGTAAATAAAAATGTATAGTAGATACAAAATGTGTAATAGATATTGGGAAATAGGAAGAAAACGTCCCAACAGGAAGGGGATCAAGGGAGGCAGAGGGGCAAAGGAAGGAGGGGAAAAGTAAAAGAACACAAATGGAAAATGCAAAAAATATTTTGTAAATAAACAGGGGAAGAAGGGTTTAGGGAAGGTATGAAAATGGGGAAAAATAATCAATGTATAGTATATACAGGTACAAATTTTCTACAATAGCTGGTATCTTTGTGTATATCTAAAGTGTCTCAATAAAATTAATTGAAAGAAAAGTTTACCTTACAGATTGACTTCAACTAAACATGAATTAAATATGTTATACTCTACCTCGATGACGTTAACTGACTAATAAGATACAATCTCATTTTTCAAAATTTGTTAAATACTTTTATCGTGTTCATCAGAAGGACAGCAAATATTTAAGACTCACTTAAATACAGCCATTAGCATTATCTAAAATTTTGCTCACTTATCTATTTCCTTGATGCAATCAAAGGCACGATTCATTATTTTCACATAAAATACATCATACAGAAAAGTGACAAAGTGATTCTTTGTCAAAAAGAACCTGTATAATCATGGCACATATCCATGAGCAAAAGAAGAATTTATATATCATGAAAAGACGGTGAGCACCACTTAACGGAAATGTTACAGTCTAATTGTGCTGGTATTCTCTATGTCCTCTTCAGTACCAATGGACACTTCTGAGAATTTAATAAAGTAAGATGTCTCGAAAATGAGAAATGAGAATTTCACTTTTCAGCAGAAACAAAACAAAAATAATGTTTTATGTGCTTCCTTCTGTATTCCCATTAAAGGGTGACAATGGCATTGGTTTTCATATGCTTATATTTTAGAAAATGATCATTTGAAACATTATCAACTTGCAACAAATGTCAATTCCCCTGGATGAATGTTATTATCATATATCAAACCATATCTAAACAAAAATATCTTATCTAAATTACAATAATTTTAGGTTCATAAAAATAATGATATGATATGTAGTACTTACATAAATATATATCAACTATTTAACTCACAGTTACAGAAATCAAATTATATTCATATTTTTATAATCTTAAATTGATATGCAATATACAACTGAATACAATTTTACTCTACTTTTTGAAAAGGATGGTCTTCAAAATACTTTCATTCTCATTTATTTTTTTAAAAAATCTAAATTTTGTTTTTGTTTTTTTCTCTCAAAACTCATTGTGTTATTTCTTTTATCTTTTACTGTTTGTAGAAAAGCACTACAATATAAAAAGTATGAAATCTTGAATTTTAGAACAGTGTGCCATTAAATGATTTAGATGTGACCACAAGTCATTCCCTCCTCCCCGCTGGGTCTGTCATTTTGTCCTATATGGTCTGCCTAGATGTACTCAGGTGTGTCCACCTACAAACATGTTCCTCTCAGGCACGTCTTGAATCTGAGATCATCTAGAGACACAGAACATTCAAATCATTGAATACAATCAATAACAAAGTATCCTAAAAAAATTATTTTTTAATGGAGCTATGAAAAATCTCGTACATTAGTCTTCATTAGCGTCATGCATAATGACATTTCAGTTCTGACAATTTTAATATATATTTCAAATTGCAATAATGAGTTTTATTACAAGTTTATCTTCCTAGACAAGTGGAGCCTTCTTACTCCACTTAGCTCATTCATCTCATGGCAATGAAATTACAAGCTGGAGTAATAGAAATCTCCTTTTGGAAAACAATGGTTCTGAGTTAATACAAGAAGAAGGTAATGATTGATTCTGAGTTTAATAGCACGCACAGCGCATTAAACGCAGACAAAGAATCAAGAATCAATACTGTTGACTCCACATACAGCAGTATAATTAGAGGTATGGCCGTAGAAAAGAAATCAACCCAGAGACATGATCATTCTCCCCTGACTGGGGAGGAAGCCTGTGGGAAGCTTATCAGCAGCATCACAGCACCACTCCCTCTTCTCTAACGGTTTCATTAAGTAGAGGAAGATCCTGCGGGGAGTAACGTCTGAAGGAATCTGCTGTCTCACTTCCTCCTACATACATAATGATGACCCAAGTAGAATGAGCCAGGACAGCAGCCACTGTTATATTCTCCTGCTCTCTTAGCCTGGAGGCCTCTTTGCTCCAGTGGGAACCCACATGTTTAGGCGAGAGGCAGATTATAAGTGGTCTCAAGTGTCCGGAGTAATTTCACTGGGCAGAATGAAAGTTGGAAGTTGCATTATAATATAAGTAAAACCATGTACAAATTTTAACAAGCTCAGGTTTTAAGTGTATTAAATAAATCAAAACATGAGGCATTTCTGCTTGTCTAGAAAGCAGAAGGTTTACGTTTGCTAATACCCAAGATTGTAAAGCTAAAATTACCTAAACTCATTAACCCATAGAAATGGAAAAATTCTTTTTTTTATATTCTGAATAAAAGAAGACAATTTTTTCTAGAGTAACAACAATGGGTAACTATTAACATAGCAAGGGACTGGTAAGAGTTTGGATCTTCAGTGTCTCTGCAAGGTTTATTTGCTAAAGGCTTGGTCCCAGGAAAGGCAATACTGAAAGGTGGTGCAATTTTGAGGCATGAGGTCTTGTACAAAACTACTGGTCACGGGGGAATGTGCCTTGAAGGGAGCTGTGCAACACTAGACCCATTAACTGCTCTCTTTTGCTTTTTGGGCCTTGAGGTGAAGTTCGTCTCTGCTTTCCCTCTCACCACGCTAAGCCTTCTTGCCACAGGCCCACAAGCAATGGTGCCAGTCACTACCTGGGAGCCCCAAAGTTGTGAGCCTAAAGAACTCTTTTCCCTTTGCAAGCTTTCTCAGATATTTGTCATAGCAACGAAGAGTGACACAGAAGTGAACACAGAGAGTGAACACAGTTTTCTTCTTCTGGAAAACAATGGTTTCTTCCAGTTCAGTCTCTATATAGAATGGTAATGACATCATAAGTGAAATAACGGAAGGTAAAGTATTCTTGCAGTATCTTAATTTCTTATATTATTTAAAATTAAATGTGAACGTGATCCTGTTGACTGCTTCTGCAGTCAAGACAACAGGCCTGGATTCCTGGATACATCACACCAGACTCAAGCTCTGGGAACCAGAGACTGTTGCTGAGAGTGAACAACCCCCTGAGTACTCTTGTGAACCCATAGATGATTTAAGATTCCTATTCAAGAAAAAAACAAAGTCTTCAGATAAGTGATGTTACTCTTCGCCTTTTTACTAATCACTTTACCCCTCAGAGGAGGATGCAATTCCTTTCTAAGATGGGCCCAGGAATATGCAGAGTCATTACAATAGACCTCTTGCTGGATATGTGGTCTACTCCCCTTGTCTAGTACATCAGGACTTCCTTGGTGGGTATCCCCACTTCAAGGAGATGATTGGAATAAATTACAGGACTATATTAATGAGATATGCAAGAGTTCAATCATACATAGGTCAGCCCACCATTACAAAGTGAGTGAGTGACCTATAAACTACTCTTAATGACCCTGGGCATAATTGAGTCTTTTCCCACAAAGTCACTGAAGCCTCTCTACAGACACTAATAAGGCCTCTATTAAATAAAAGTAAGGGTCCTATCCTGAGGGCCAACAATCATAGATATCAGGATGGTTATTTTCAAATATGGGATTATTATATATGGTTGACTCCCACTATAGGTCATCTCAGTAGAAAGGCCCTGTTATGTTGGGAACAAAAAAATCATTCCTATTCTCACTGGCCTAACTCTACTAAATACTTGGGGTGGACAGCCCCTGAACAATGTGTACATATAATAACTTTACAGGCTAAAGACTGGTTTGCAACAGATTGGCTTACTCGCCCTACAGTTAGATGGGAAGCCCCCAATGGCACTCATTGGTCTTGTGGGGCCAATTTGTGGCCCTGGCTACCCCCTGGATGGATAGGAAGATACACGTTAGGATTTGCCTGGTTACAAGGCAGGAGGGTCAAAACTATTGACAAACCTGCTAATTTACCCCGCTTACAGCACCGATGGTCTAGGAGGGTGTTTCACTGGTGTGATCACTTGGCGTCTATCTTTATCCCTTCCCTAGGGTTAGAAGACGTCATGCAGCACATCGAGGCCTTAACTAACTATACTCAGCGGGCCTTAAGTGACACCGCAGCTGGTCTCTCTCTCCTAAATGAAGAAGTAAAATTAATGAGAGGCCGTCCTCCAAAATCGGATGGCATTAGACATTTTAACAGCAGCACAAGGGGTTACCTGTGTAACTATAAAAACTGAATGTTGTGTATACATTCCTGATCCCTCTGCTAATGTCTCAACAGCTATTCAAGATATTAGACAACAGGTCAATGATACGTCAGATTCTAAAATTCCCTGGAACTTATCCTCTCTATGGGAGGCCATTACTGGTTCCTTTTGGTGGAAATCTTTGTTAACTATATTCATAATAATCCTGTTGATTTTATTACTTGGCCCATGCATACTTAATTGTTCTTTGCCTTTGTCTCCTCCAGATTTAAAGCTATACACCTACCCAAGATAAAAACACCTGGTGTCTATCAAGGGCCTTTTGATAGACCCTCTGGAGAGTTTCTCTGACTGCTGATCAACAACTATGACCCCTTTCAGCCTGAAGAAGCCAGAGCGGTCATCGCCTGTTACTCCCTCATGGCAGTTCGGGTTACTTCTTCAGAGGGGGAAATGTTATAAGCAGCTGAGTTAGATAGAAATATTATAGGCAGTCAGACAGGGCTGGGCCCTCGAAGGAGCCAACAGACCTGAAGGAGCCAACAGACCTGTGGGCCAGATCTCAAAACAAAGGGTACTATACAAATGCACCCACTCACTTCCCTAGGTGTAAATGTCAGGGATTGGTATTCTAAATAAGTAACAACCACCTTCTAAAAAGCCAGGAAGAGTCGCTAGCGGCTACCACGACCCCCACAGGAAAAGCCCCTGATCTGGATTCATGCCCACTTGCTATGTAACTTGCTTCCCCATTTGATCCCAGTCCACTCAGTCTTACCTGGACAATTATACCTGTAATCTTATTGGCTGACTATAGTTTTGTCCATCTCCCCTACCTTGGAACTGTCTCACCTCATGGTTTTTCTCTACAAAAGTCCCTGGAAAAGACAGTCAGGGGGGAACCCACTCGGGTCCCTCTTCTGTCCCTCTCTTGGACAGAAGTTTTCTTTCTCTCAATAAATATATTCTGCTCTTAAAAAAAAAAAAGAATTAAATGTGAAGACAGAAAAATATGGTGCTAAATTCAGACAGTCTGTACCTCTGCAGCAGTCATGATGAATGTCAAATCTGCTCACTTGATCATCTTCCCACAGCCATAGTGAAGCCCAGAAGCAAAAGGCTGGTCACAGTCTCGAGGGCTTCCAGCCTACGGGCGATGGTTGTAGCCTGTGAAAGCATTACCACCTCTCAGAGGACAAGTAGAGCCCCTACTCTTGGAAAAAAATGAGTTAGTTCACCCTCATCACTAAAAGATATCATTTCTGTGGTTCTCTTTAGTTAAACATGGCACAATCACCATTTTCACTAGTGAAAGCAAAATTTAGGCAGATACATTTATTTGTAAAGTGATAAATAAATAAAAGCCAGAAGAAAGCATCAAGACTGCTTCAAATTTCTGTCATCCTTGTAATGAAAAAGGCATGGTAGACCCATACCCACTTACTTTCACACACTCATACACATTTTTCCTACTGATTTTAAAGGATAAAATTTTTATTTCCTACAAAAGTCAGATCCTTCCCCTTGTGCCTTAACCACTTCAACGCCATCCTCCCTTCTATGACAAGTTCTCTGCTCTGTTGTGTCATTCTGATGGCCTTATAGCTACACTGTGTCTCTTTCTCCTTTTTATCCTTATTATTCTCCAAGGCACTGTGTCCCATGTATTTGCTCCCCTTTAAAACAAAACCCAATCAAATCCACTGTGTCCGGGTCTTTCAACCATTCTCTGCTAAGCTCACATTACTTGACTCTCGTTCTCTTTTTAATACAATATTCTTTCCAAATGCCAGCAGTAACTTCCATGTTGATAAACTCAATCATCATTTCATTTGGCTTTCGGGCGCCATTTGTTGTGGTTGATCACTCCACCCTGGTAGCCTGCCTCACAGACTTGATCATGTGATGGACCTATCCTCAGTGCAGTAACATCTAGAAGATGAGAAAAAATAAGGTCGAGAGAACATATACTCTTCAAATGATGTAATAAGACTTATGTAAATACATTAGTACTCAGGTTCGTTCTTAAATGTGTATAATGTCTAAGGGCAAATATATCAATGAAGTCCCCTTACCATATGGTCTGGTATTTAGAAGTTATAGACCAATCTAAAAACAACAACAAAACAACAACTTGTTAGCAAATAAAATATATTCTATTTTGACTCACATGCATTCATAGCAACAAAATGTTTGTTATGTTTTCTTTCTTATAAGGTGCATGTTATGGTTTTCATCGAGATGTGGTCCTAAAGTCTCGGGAGGCTCCAGGCAGGATGTTTGGCAGGTGACAATTACAGGATCTGTAGAGCTGACCAGCCACTAGGAAGTGGAGCCTCCTTAGAAGAAGCGTAAACAGGAAGGGTCCAGCTCTGTCTCCAGCTCCTCCTTGCCTTTCTCTCTCTCTTCCTGCCCACCAAGCCTCAAGAGACCTTCCTGCGTCCAGCCCCTTGCACCACGCTGTCCTTCCTTGGAGCTGGTGCACTGCGGACTGCATCCTCTTCAGCCACGTGCCAACATCAACCTTTCCTCCTCTCAGTTGAGGGTGTTGGATATGGGGTCTCTGTGATGAGAACCTGGCTGGAGCACTGTAAACTCCAGACCACAGAAACACAAGTACAATACTTTGGTGTTTTACTTCCAAAATAATTTCATATTTATTCATTTTCAGTTATCAAAAGAGTTACTGCTAACGAAAATTCAATTGAACTTAAAATGTGTAAAACTGATATTTTTCCTCAAAAATGAAGACAATGAGATATATCAGAGATGTAACATTATTTACATATACATTTTTGAAACATTTTTGTTGTAGTTGAAACTGCCCTGAAGACAAAGCTAATGGGAAGGTGGAAACTTCTCCAATTAATGCACAGTATCATTTCTGACTTAGAGATGGGGACTTTTATTCAGGTTTTGTTTTTAAGTGATACCTATGAAATATTTTGAAAAACCATTAGGAGAACCAAAATAGGATGTAACTTTAAAATGAGATTTGTGGACAGACTGCTTCACAGAATATATCAACTCTATTCATAGTGCTCACATTATGAGCTTTAAAAATGCTACATTTACTACCATAAGGAATTTTTAGTAATATAGTTTGATGTTTTAGGATTTGGGCTTTTAAATTTTAATCATAGTTTTCATAGATACCATAAGGTATCATTTAATTCCTTATCTCTTGAAGCAGCTGCATCTGCCTGAGCTCTTAGAATTGAGTTGGCATTTCAGTGTGAATATAAACCTTTAATTTCTCAGCTATTTCCATTATTCTTTGCTTCAGTAGAAACCACAGTTCAAAACATTAAGTGAACGAACAAGGTATAAGTCAACAGAAATTTGTTGGAAGCCAGAAAAAAGGAAAAAATAATCAAAAATCACATTACCTATTCATATAGGAACCTATTATAAACCAAAGGAAGTGCTTAGCTTTTAATGTTTAGTTTTGCACTATAGATCTTCAAAGAACTTACTGAAATTGAAAATAAACTTTGCATATTGACATGAAATGCCTGTAAAGATTAGGTAGAAATGCAGCTGACCTACGTGGGTAACATAGAAGCAGAACTTAATTAGAGCACATAGCGTGGAAAGGGCTTTTAGCTAACAATAGTCTAGTTAGGCTCAAAAGCACAGAACTTTCATGATTAATCAAGAAATAAAATGTCCCACATAAATCACTATAGCAAATATCCTAGTTGAATCTTGAGCTTGTAGTGTAACAAGTTGAAAAAGGAGTAAGATGGACTCGCAGATCAATATGAAGGATACAAACAACTTCTCTCAACATGGCCAACTTGATTCCCACCCAAAAAACCAACAAGTTTGTCTCACTTCTAGCATTTGAGTCACCTAGCTTGTCTGTTTATTCAAAATTTGAACCTTTAATCATTTGGTTTTGTTGCTATTGTGATTTTGTTTTAATACTATTCTCTGTTCGGCTGTTTTTGCTAAACAGAACACTCAGTGCTACTCACTCCTTTGTTACCTTTCTCTTTTATCTGTATAAGGAAATAGCCATCTTACAAAACGAGATTGCAGAACATTAGAACTGGGATGGATTTGAGAGGTAATTTTGTCCAACATCTTCATTCTGTGGAAGAGCAGATTGAAATTTAGAGATACAGTAGTGATTTATGTGAACCATAACTCTGCTCTGAATCATTTGAACAGCTCTCATTACTAGCAGTGGGGACTTAGCTTTAATTATAAGTCAGAAGATAGTGATCAAGAAGTGCTCTACTCCTTTGAGAAGTAAACGTTTTTAAAAACTTGTCTCCAAGTTTATAACCTGGAGTGTGTTTCTCAGAGAGTGAGGGCCATTGCTTTGAAATGTGAGCATCAAAGTGAACAGCCCCTTTGGGTTCTGTGGGAAAACAGGAACTTAATGTTTACAGCAGGCTTACTCCATGTTATAAAACTCCATTATATCAAAAAAGGGAAGGCTTCCTCTTCTTTTGGGTAGAGGGAGTAAGCAAACAGATAGAGGTCATAAAGTAACATCTCAACCCAGGTCTCAATTTCTCTCCATCCTTTTATTGAGTAGAGTTGAGCTCAAACTGAGTGAGAGCCTCTCAGTCCTATTGCTATAACCTGGGAGAAAATTAGTGCACTTGTTTAATTTCATCCAGGATGATTTCTCACTTTGACAACAGCTATGTGGTTTTGAATAAATTACAATGTTAGAACATAGCATCCCTAGAAAAACTGATTAACTTGAATGATGAAATATTCATGTAAATGTGAAGATTTTACAGGGTACTGGGGAAGGAGCTATTTGGTAAATTTTATTTTGCATTATTATACAAGAGAAAGTGACTAAGAGATTAGGAATGAGTCTTAGCACTTGAAGAAATGAGTATCATGAAGGATGCAACTCAAGTTTCCCAGCATGCTTCTCTTGATTTTCACAAAATCATCACTTTTGTTTTGGACCCAATATTTTGGATAGATGTCTCTCCTCTTTTAAATTGTTTACAAACAATTCTTTTGATAGTCCTACAATTCTGATATAATTTATATTCTGATATAGTTTAAAAATTAGTGGTTTCAATTAGAATAATCATAAATTTCAAGGAAACTAAACTTTAGCTTCAACATAAAAACCAAGTGTGTGTGTGTGTGTGTGTGTGTGTGTGTGTGTGTGTGTATAAACATATATATACATATATGTACTATAACTTGTTTCAGTCATAAATTCTCATTTTTATAAATTCGGTATCTGAAATTATAATAATATCTAATTGGGTATAACATTTATCTTAATGTTTGTTCTTTCGTGTTGGAAAGAATTTATGCTAGAGAAATGTGTAAATTGGTTTCTAGGTAGGAATTAGCAGTTGTGGTTGCCTATGTCAGCTGTGGGAAAGCTGTGTATTTACAGTATGCAGTATGACAATTGATATGATATTGCTTGAGCCAGACAATGTCATTACATATTATACTTGTACATTTCAGACAATGAATTTACAAAAATGGGAGCTCATGACCAAAACAAGCTGTATTACATATACACACGTTTGGTCTTTACATTGAAGCTAGGAAAATTTTCATGATAACAGAGACTGAAAGGAAAAGAAACATAGGAGTTAATGCAGGATTCTGCCATTTTGTGTAGTGAAGGTGGCCAAAATCAATGATAAAACAAGGTTTCCTTGTTAGTTGAGGTTAACAACTTATTCCACTTTAATTTCCTTGAAATTTATGATTATTCTAATTGAAGCCACTAGTTTTTCCTCCTCAACGATAAAAAACATGGATAAATCTCTGATAAATAACAACAAATTTCTAATTGTAAATTATACTGCATTCATATAAATTCATATTGTATTCATCCTTCATGTGTCTGCTCTCCTGAACTTATTTTAAAATCTTCTTCCTGTTCTAACGAAGACATGGAGAAAAGCACAGTGGTGGCATATTTTTAAAGTTATTCATGTAGTCTCTGTGTTTACTTTGCTCCTTTAGACATTTGTTTACCAGATTTAGATGCTACATTTTTGATGGAAGGCTTCAGCCATGAGAAATTGGGGTAGATGTATTTTGTGTTATGACTGCCTCTATCATTGTGAATCATGCTAACAAATAAATATCAGTATTATTACTATGAAAATCCAGCTATCTTTAAACATTATGATATTCAGGCTACTACGACCTACATGCACAACTTATCTGCTTTACAAGAGTTATCTCCCATCCAGAACTTGATGTGACAGCCACTGCACTCTGTCCTAATTCATAGACTCAGCATCACCAGAGCGTACAAAACAATTGATTTGAAGGTTATCGGTGTGGGTTTATTTATCTCACTCACCAACTAGCTGTGTTCCATGTCTTTCAGGAAAACCTACATAAGGACAGACGTAAAGTGATCATGCATTGTATGCTTCTGAGATGTAAAAGAGAGACTCTCAGGTCCACCTGTGGAGCAGTTCTAGCAATGTCTACAGATGCTGTACTTTGCTTCTCAGCTGATGTCGAAAGACACATTGAAAGAGTTTGTTGAAGATGAGAGGGAGGTTCAAGATGGAAAATTAAATATGGAAGAACATTCCTTTTTGTAACTTTTAAAACAATTGTTTACCAGGTACTACATCAGCAGAGTAAAGAGGCAATCCACAGAATAGATAGGAAGACATAATTTCAAAGCAATTATCTGATCATTAATTAACATCTGAAATATATCAAAAGCGCATAAAACTGTACAACAAAAAAGTCTCACTCATAAATGGTCAGTGGCTTGAGCAGATATTTATCCAAAGAAGACATAAGAATGGCCAATAAGCACATAAAAAGAAACTCAATCTTACCAATCATTGGAGATAGGAAAAGAAAAAGGACAATAAAATATTACCCCCCAGCTAACCAGATGACACCATTCCAAAAAGGCCACAGAAAATAATGTTGAGGAGGATGTAAAGAAATGAGCTCCTCTGGATACTGGGGCCAGAATCTAGAAGGGTTTCAGCCGTAGTGGAAGATGGCATGCTGATGCTTCAACAAATTAAAACTAAAGTCACCAAATGATGCAGTCATTCCTTTTGGGGGATTCCTATCCTCAAAACTTTACTGCTAGTTTTGTGTTCTCAAAATACATGAAGGCAGGGCCTTAAGGTGATATCTGTGCATGAATACTGATAGCAATAGATTCGCAGTAACTGAAACATGGAAGCGATCTGTGTCTATATTGTTACATGAGTGAACAAACAAAACATGACCTGCAGACAAAGGAATATTCTTTACATTTATGCATGTATCCTTTAACTCCTGTTAGTCGTATTTTTCAGTTTACCTTATAGAGATTTCAGTTTACCTTATAGAGATTTTCCAGCTTGTCTTCTTTTGACATCACTGCAAATGGAATTGTTTTCTTGACTTCTTCAGATTTTTCATTGTTAAAGTACAGAACCAGAACTAAGTTTTGTGTGTTGATTTATTGCTAAAATACGGGTACTTTACTAAAATCATCTGTTGGTTTAATATTATTGTGGAAACTTTAGAGCTTTGTTGAAAAAAGTGAAAAAAAGTGAAACAGAAATTCAGAAAGAAGAGAATAACAATAATTAATACACTGCATATTGTCACCTTCAATGTAGTTACTCAAAGAAAAAGCAGTTACTCAGAGTACAAGATATGGGCATAAAACATTCTCCAATCAATATTAGCATGAACTTTCCTTTTTGATGGATTAAGAGATACTAATAGTATAACTCACTTCCCTCATTCTAGTTTCTTCTAAAAAAATTCTCCCCAACTCACAATATTTATTAGACATTATGTTAGACATTATTTATTCCTTCAATTTCACATAACGGAGACAATACGATGTTTACACATGGAGTCTGATTTATTTCACTTATGAGTATGGTCTCAAATTGCATCCACTTACCTAGAAGAGCCTCAAGTTTATCCTTCTTTATGGCTGACTAGTATTCCACTGTATAAAAATACCACATGCTGTTATCCATTCCTTGGTTCATGTGCATTTGGTTGTTTCCAAGATTTAGCTATTACAAGTTGTGTAGCTTTATAGCTACCCCTGTTTATACAGGGGTGCACATGTATCATTGTGGTATGATACTTTTAATTCTTTTGGGAAGATACCTAGGAGGGGAATAGATGGGATAAATGGGATCTCTACTCCTAGTGTTTTGAGGAATCTTTATACTGATTTCCACAGTGGATGCACCAATATGCACTCCCACCAACTTTGTAGAAGGGTTCCTTTTTCCACACAGTTCCTCCAGCATTTATTATTGGTTGATTCCTTGGTGATAGCTATTATTTTGCATTGAGATGGAATCTGTTGTTTTAACTTACATTTGTCAAATGACTAATGATGTTGGACATTTTTGCATATATTTATTTGCCATTTGTGTTTCTTCACTTGAGAAGTGGGTATTCATCTCAGATACCCACTTTTGGATTGGGTCTTTGAATTTGGGGAGTCTAAGTTTTTTCAATTCTTTACATGTTCTAGACAGAATTCCTTTGTTTGATGGATGATTGGGTAAAATATTCCCCCACTTTGTGCGTTGTCTTTTCACTCTATTGGTGATCTCTTTTGATGTAAAAAAAGCTTTTTAATAAGATGAGATCCCAGTTGTTGACTCATTGAAATATTTCCCATGCAGTTTGGGTTTTGTTCATCAACTCTGCATACGCATATGTCTTCAAAAATTTGAACTGCTTTCTCTTCTAGTTGATTTATTGTTTCCATTTTAATATTTAGATATTTGATCCATTTTGATTCCAGTTTAGTGCATGGTGGGTCTAGTTTTAGTCTTTGGCATGTGGATAGCCAGTTCTTCTAGTATCATTTATTAAAGAGGCTACCTTGGAAGAACATTATATTTTATTCCCATGATTTTCTCATCTTTAGTTGTAAATGTGATAGTTGACTGATGGTGTCAGCTTGAGTAAGAAACACCCAACACCCCATTCAATTGAATCAGCATAGTTCTAGATGTGGTTGAGGGAATTTACTGCAGCAGAAGACCTACTTTAGGGAGGATTATTGCCTGAACATTGTAAACGTGAAGAAGCCTTGCTTTTATCTCTTCACATGAACCTGGTCTTTGCTTGCACCTCAGACATCATCTCCTGGCTTCCAGTGCAGACCCTTCAACCTCCAGTGCAGACCCATTGGCCTACAGATATGAACTCGCACAAGACACTGCTGTGAGCTCCTGGCCCTCCTCTGGATCTCTGAAATCTCCAGCATGCAGACAGCCCTTTTTCCTCTTTCACATCTCACTCTGTTGGCAACCAACGTAAGCTAATTTTGTAAATTTTTATATATCTGTATATCTTGAATTAAAGCTGGCTCTCTAGTAAGCACTGGTTGATACAGTAAGTATGTAAAATTAAATGAGCATTAGTTGAACTACTTAATTCCTAGGCTTGCTTTTTTTGGGGAAGAACTCAGTCCAAAGAAAGACTAAAATAACAAAAGAAAATAAGTGTAGCTGTATTTCAAGTAAGCTGTGATACTCGCATCATTTTTATGTCTGTAGTTAGAATATTACCTTCACAGATACTGTTTTGTGTGAAGGTTTTCAGATAAGTTTTTATTGTGGTTACAAAGCTTTCCATTCTTTTACTTGATAAAAGAAAGAAAGACCCAACTCTTTTAAAACAAAAGAATTACAATTCTAAAGTTGGTACATACCAACTTTTACCCAATACTCTATGTTTAATAAAACCTTTATATGTTATAATTTATTTTATGTGTCTAAGGTATCATACCTGCTGCTGTGATACACAGATGCATCATGATTACTAGTCAAGAAAGAGAACACATACATTGCCTTCAACAGGTGCTGTCTGTGATAAACACACCTAAAATCTAATTTCTTCATAAAGTTTCAATACAAAGTACAGGACTAATTGTAACCTGATGCTCTACATTAGATACATGGACTTATTCATCTTACATAAATCACGCCTGAATACTTTGATCTTGTTTCCATTTCCTCCCTATCTTTTCCTGGTAAAGCACTTCTATCTTGCAGCTATTTCCTTAAAAATTTCTGAACATTTGTCCATTGGTTGCCTGGAATTGTTTTGTGTTGTACAGAGTTAAAAAGCTGTAGGCCAAAAACAGGAAAAAAAATTTTTAATGCTCTGCTGAAAACTTACCATGCTAAGAAATGCTATTGTGTCATATTAGAAATGTATTTGTTTTGAAAATCTATCTGAAGTAGTCATTTGTTTTGAATTACATGTACATTTACTAATGGGAATATGCAAAAAGTAAATTTATAGCTGCCTTTCCCCCCCATAGTAGAGTGTTCCTTACTGGGGAACATACTGGATGAACAGAGCTTCGCAGACAGATGGGGCACTGCGGCTTAACCTCACACATTCACTCATTTTGCCTGCAGGAGGAAGTTGCTAAGATTCTGCAGCCCCCGCCAATTCCAATAATCCACACACAAGCCAAGAGGAAGACACCTGAACATATTATTAAACTCTAAGATACAAATATCACATTAATAAAGACAAAAATTCTTTCAAAATTGTAAAAACAATACACATGATATTGAGCATCATTAGCTTCTTATGACATCAAAAGTCTGTGGTGTAAAAATTGTAAGCAGAATAATAACCCCCGATATAAAATAATGTGGTGGCTGGAGTACTCTGTTTTCTTCCTTTCTAAGCCCAGCAAGTGAACAACCCTATTTTTTTTTCCATGTAATTTGGCTCTCTCGTTGTTTGCTGAGAAATCTTAGAGAAAGAATGTGAGAGTGGGGTAAGTTTGGGTGTGATAAAATGTTTATTTTCATAGTTCTGTCAAGACTTATGGAAGGTGGTAAAGCTGACTTGCGGTGCTCTGTGCTTGCCCAAGAGGACCTGTTAATGTGTACTAGTCTCCAGTTATAATGTTCCAAACAGAAAGTTAATGAGGGAGGAATTGAATCTGCCAGTAAGAATGGGACAATCTGCTCTCTGCGACCTCTATATACATTCCTAGACATCTGCATGAGAACACCGTTGGGATACCTGGAGATGCCAATGTAACTGCATGGGAACCCTCTTTACACTCTCATTAGGAACCAGCGAGACTTCCAACATCAGCAGAGTTAGCTTTATATATCGATAAGAGAACATTTTATTCATATAAATGTAATAAGTAGTTTAAGAGTGAATTTAACTACAAAGCTGAATAAGCCATAACAATATTTTCCTGTAAGTGTGCTATGTGCTAACATACATTTTTCATTTTCTAGTTTAATTCACATAATTGTAAAAGTACATGAAAATTCCACATAGCTTTCCCTCCACTTCTGTGAATAAAGCTTGTGTAATATCATTAAAATGTATTTATTTTATTTTTATTAATTAATTTGCCATACATATGGAAAGCAATTCTTCAATTAGCTTTATTTAAAAGTTTGCTAATTAAAAATTAAAAATTATAAAGAGATTGCAAGGGTAATTTTTTGGACAACTGTAGGTTTTTACTTACATTCAACACTTTTATCTTTCTGCTAAGCAAGTCTTTCTTTCTTTCTTTCTTTCTTTCTTTCTTTCTTTCTTTCCTTCCTTCCTTCCTTCCTTCCTTCCTTCCTTCCTTCTTTCCTTCTTTCCTTCTTTCCTTCTTTCCTTCCTTCCTTCCTTCCTTCCTTCCTTCCTTCCTTCCTTCCTTCTTTCTTCTAGCTCTCTTACACATTTCTGTTTTGGCTGAACTCTTTTGCCAGTAAGTTATAGACATTATGGTTTACTATTCTTTAATATTTAATTCTACATATATCTCCTAAGAACAAGCAAATTCTATTGTGGGTCCATCATACAATTAATATACTGTGAAAACTTATCACAGGAATAATGATTATACTCAATGCATGAGCTAAACTCCTTTATTTCCATTTATTCAAACGTGCTCTTAAGTTTTTTCATGTGATGGTTCAATTCAGTGTTTTCTATGCCATGTACTTGCATCTGTCTTAGCCTTGTTCATCCATGAGTAGTTCCTCTGTTTTACTTCTGTCACCATACCTCATAATGGCAACAGTTATGGAAGACTATGTAAATTTGCCTCCCCCCCCCATGATTATATTGAGACTATGCATTTTTGGCAAGAATTCTACACAGGAAGTCATAATGTCCAAAGTGCCATTATTTGTCTTACTTTTGATACATTCGGTTAGAGTGACATCTTCTATATCAATGTTTACAAGAAGAGTATGGAGGTACCCTGGGGTGGTGTGAAACTCAGACTCATCAAATTCAGTTCATAATCTTAGAATTCACAGTTCTTACGTGAGTCAAGAATGAAAAAAAAGTGCATGGATATTTTTAAAATCTACCTTTCTCAGTTGATTGTAGTTATTTATTAACTTATATACTGTGAATCACTATAGACTTTTATTTATTGGGTTATAATTCATTATGTCTATACATTTTCATGTATATACATTTTCATGGCACAATTGTCCCAAAGTCAGACAATGTGAGTTGTTTTGTTTCATTTTTGTTTGTTTGTTTGTTTGGTGTTTTTTGGTGTGTTTTCTGTCTTTTTGAGACAGGATCTCACTATGTAGTTCAGGCTGATCATGAGCTCCCTTTGTAGCCCAGGGTGGTCTTGAACTCAGTAATCCTCCTGCTTCATCTTCCCAAGTGCCATTACAGGCATGTACCACCATGCCCAGCAAGCAACTTCTGACTATAGCCACTTTTTGTTTTCTTGCTTTCTGGAGCATTAAAATGTATCCACCAACCAATCATGGTGGTGCACACCTGCAATCCCAACACTTGGGAAGCTGAGGCCAGAGGATTGTCAAGAGTTCAAGGCCAGCTTGGGCTATATAGCAAGACCCTGCCTGAAAAGAAAAAAAGAGATCAATCTTATTTTGTATGTTCTCAGTCTAAGCCTTAGAATTAAACATTTCTTCTTAGGAGGAATGACTTTGAGAAGTAATACTGTATACAGTTGTTTATTAAGCAACTTCTTATTGGAGTGGATGGTATTGCTCCTGTATCTTTTTAATAAAGAGAATTGTAGCTATGTCAGCAGGAGGATAGACAATTAGATAGATAGATAGATAGACTTTAAAGCCATGAATTAACACTAATAATATTAATTCCAATATCACAGTGTTCATCTTTTATTCAACCATATTTGTATCTTCCCATAGTATGAATAATGGCTTCTCACAGTATCATGTGTGTATATTGGACACACTTTTATCTACTTGCTAAATTTTACAATATGTACAACATTTTTTTAATTTAAAAAAAATAAAAGTACAAAAAAATATTGACAAACAGACACCAATTAGCATAAAAAATAGTACAATCACAACTAATCTATAGACAAGGTGATATGGTCTCAACAGTGGTTATTGCTTTATCCATTGATATCTTTGAAGTGTAAATATATGAACCCGGTTCTACTATTGTATTATATCACTTAATGCTAAGCAATAATCGATGATGGGTTATTTGATCAATCTTGTATGTCTGTATGTGTTATCCTGAACACACACTTAGAAGAAATCAATATGTAAAGCAGCAACTATTGGTGTTTTGTTGTTGTTGTTGTTGTTGCTGTTGTTGTTGTTTGCCTGTTTTGTTTTCTGTCTTTGGATTTTTGGTTTTTGTGTTTTTTCTGTACAACATTTTTTATAGAAAAGAATTAATATCACAGGCCTAAACTGCTATTTGCTAAACATTTGGCTTAAAAGTTGAGCCCTTGACTGAGGTCTGGGAACTTGCATTCTAGAAACATTCCTACATCTCTAACTGCTATTTCTACATAGAGCTAAACCGTTTGGGTAAGCAATGTGGTTTACATTGAGCATTGCTCTTTTCAGAAGTCTGGAGTTTTTGAGCACTATGTAAAGCCCCTCGGAGATAATTCCCAATAAAATTGTGGATGATAATTCAGCTACAAGCTTTCTGGCTACTGTTTCATGGGAAATCCTCACTAAGCATGTTAAGCATGTTGTGCACAATTCCAACGGGGAAACGAGTCTTAGAAACTTGTGCCTGATTCTCCCAGATTGTGTTGCATGTGGCTTTTCTCTTTGTTGATTATTCTGCATTTCTCAACTGCAATAAATCATAGCTGTAAGTATGACTATATGCTGAATGCTGTGTCTCCTTACAGAATTATCAAACTTAGGAAAGGTAGGGGGACTTCTGACATACCCACAAGCACAAAATGTCAGGAAAATTTAACAATTACAGCTTTCCGCTGGTAGTCTGAGAGTACATGGTCAGGGAGTAGTTTTATTTTTCATTTTGAAACTGTTAGATTTGTACATATAGCAAGAAAGAGCCTATATAAGTCCATGTACCTAGCACCAAGATTCCTGTGGTGGTTATAACTTACAGAACTATAATACAGGAACAAAAGATGGAAATCGACATTGGCAAAATGTGCATATTTAGTTCTGTGGCATTTCATTACTCAAATTCACATAATCACCACATCAAGCAATGTATAGAACTAGCTGGTCAACGCAATGGTCCCCTGCAGGCCACCCATTTGTCACCACATTGAAACCCTATCACCCTATCACTATAAAAAATGCTATTTTCATCTCTATGCATTATCAGAAATTTACAAAAACAGTCATATAATATGTGCCCTTTTGAGATTGGCTTTTATTTTTTACAGAGTAATTCAGATGACATTAAGCAATTAATGACCTATATCAATATTCTACTTCTTTTTAAAAATTAATAATATTTTATTTGTAGGGGGTTTTTCTGTTCACAGTAGCACTAAACAGAAAGGACAGAGAGTGCCCAGGTACCCGCTGTCTCACTCCATCCTCAGCTTCCCTTGTCAGTGAAGTCAGATACCACAGTGGTATGTTTTTTTACAATCAATACTTGTAAATCAACACATCATTGTCACCCAAAGACTATATTTCACGTGAGAGTTCACTCGATGTTACACATTGTTAAGAAATGTACAGTGATGCATATCATCGGTGCTATGCTAATAGTTTCACTTCCTCAACGCCCTCTGTGTTTTGCTTTCTCATCCCTAACTTCTGGAGATGACTGCTATTATTCTCTCCTTATTTGGGCCATTTCCAGAATGTCACAAGGGTGGCATAATACGATATGTGCCTGATCAAATTAGCTTCTTCTCCTTAGTATTCATGATTTAAATTTCCATGATTAACCAGCTTATTGTACTCCATGGCTCATGTTTACATGTACTTGAGTTTACTTTCTTTCACCTGTTGTGGTGTATCTTGTGGCTTCCAAATATTAGCATTCATGAATAAAGTTGCTAAATATCTATGTGCAGGTTTGCATTTCCCATCAGCAAATTTCAAGTAGTATGATCGCTCTAAATTATGGCAAGAATCTCTCCAGTTTTGCAAGAATTATAAAGCTCTCTTCAAGTGTGACTTTTTCATTTTGCATTCCTACCAGCAATTATGAGTTTCTTTTGCCGCGTGTCCTTGCCAGCATTTGATGGTGTCAACATTTTGAGTCTTTTCCAGTCAGGTGCATGTGCGGTCCTCTCTCCTTGTTATGTGTTATTCTCTAGTGATCGATGGAGTTGGAAATTTCTTACACACCTATTAGTCTCTTGTGTATCTTCTTTTGTGAAGTATCTATATAGAACTGCAAAGTGTTTTTAGAAATTGAGTTGATTCTTGTTTTAAAAGTTCTCAAAATATTTGGATAACAGTCCTTACCCAGATTTGTATTTTTTTCTTTTGCAGATGTTTTCCTCATTTTGTGGCTTGTCTTAGTCCTCTGATATTATGGAACAGAGCTAAAATTTCATGCTTACTAAATCTAGTTTGTCTATGCATTTGTTAATGCTTTCTTTCTTAGATTAATACTTTTAATATTTTAGATAAAGGATCATCTTTATATCCAAGGTCATGTAGGTTTTGTCCCATGATAGTGAATAGAACTTTTGCAGTTTTTCACTTTACATTTTTATGTTCCATTTTCAGTTACTGTTTGTGAAGAGTGTAACGGCTGGCTGGTTTCATTTTTCTTCTTCTTCTTTTTTTTTTTTTTTTTTTTTTTTGCGGTACTGGGGATCGAACTCAGGACCCTGCGCTTGCCAGGCAGGTGCTTATTCCACTGAGCTATATCCCCAGCTGGCTGGTTTGATTTTTGTGGATGTCTGGTTATCCATGTGCCACACACTGAACAGATTATGTTTAGTGCACAGTATTGTTTTGCTCTTTCCTCAAAGGCCGGTGAAGTATATTTGTGTGATCTATCTAGACTCTCTATCGTGCTCCATAGTTCTGTGTTTCTGTTATTTTGTCAACTCCCTACTCTTCTGATTACTGCCGTTTTACAGTAAGTATTGGCCAAGTAGTATCTGTCCTCCAATTTTGTTCTTTCCTTTAATTTTGTGTTGACTGTTCTGAGTCTTTTGCATCTCCATACAAACTTTAGAGTCAATTTGTCAATACCTAAAAAATAATCTATAGGATTTAAAAATTTTTTATTGGCACATGTTTGTAGTACCAACTTTTATTGGTTACTGTAGTACAGTGCTTTTATTGGTATAATGATTACATTCTTCATGGAGGGTTGGTACCCAGACAGAACTTGTCTTAATTCTTTTACCATCACCTTCTCCTCCTCCCCTCTCTGATCCTTTTGCCAATGATCAGTCTCTCCATCTCCTGTTATCTATTTCCCATTTCTTTGGTTGCATTAAACCTACATACATATCAAATTGGAAATAGCTAATATCTTGATAATATTGCATCTTTCTATCCATGAACATGAGATGTCTCACCATTTATTTAGTTACTTTTTGTATCTTAATCAGATATGGTTTTCCTGAACAGATCTTATGGATTCTTTATTATGCATAAAATGTGGTTATAACTTTCACTTATATCTAAGTATTTCATTGGGGATGTATTAATACAACTATAAATTATATGTTTTAATATGAAATTCCATTTTGTTTTTGCTAATTAATGGGAAAGTGACTGAATTTTGTATTTTAACCTTGCATCACACAGTTAGTCATAATTACTGACTAGTTCCAGGAGTGTTTTGGTCTGTTATTTAGAATAATCTACATAGATAATCCTGTTTAAGAACACTGTACCAAGTATTAAACCCTAAAGATTTTATCATATATTTCTTTTACTTTAAAATCCATTATCCACCTTTCAGTTAAATTCTGCATAAACTATGAAGCATAGGTTGGTTCTTTTTTCTTTTCCCTTGTGATATTCACTTGCTTCACAATTATTTGGTGAAAAAGTAACCATTTCTTCATTAAACTGGTTTCGCACCTTTGTTAAAAAATCAATTGGTTGTACGTGTAGTTGTGTTGATCTCTTTTTCGGGATATTCTCTCCATTTGTTCATCTTTCCTTTTTACATTAACATGTCCGAAATGCAATTGCTACTCAATGTCTTTAAACTGTGAAAGCTAAGTTCTCCCACCATATTCTTTTACACGTGTTGAACTGTTCTAATTCATTTGCTTTTTCACATACATTTGAGGCTTAACCTGTCGATATCTAAAATATATGCTAGGATCTTCAGAGCAACCACTATGAACCTTCAGGAATGCACATGCAGGTATATTCCACAAATTTCAGTGGATTTAAATGCTAAGTGATTGGGATCAAGAACATGAATCTTCACATGCAGGAATTGTAGAGAATTGTGTAAGCTGGGTCTCCGTTTTCTCCTGCATGTGACATATGTACTTGAGCCTTTTGGAATCAAAGAACAAATCAAAATGCAACATCACTAGGAACAAACTTAGCCATGACAGAATATTTGGCTGAAAATGAATGTATTTTAATCTGTAAGTGATTAACATCCCAAGAATAAATTTTAATGACTAACAAATAAGTGTTTAAACATGGGAATGCATTTGTAATGGAAGAAGCAGCAGGAGATGATATAGTCAATAATTGGCAGAGAGGACGATTTTGGGTAGACAGTCTGAGGCCAGAAAGTTGAGAACAATAACGGCAACAAAAAGAAAAGTAGAAGCCTGATATAGGATAAGCTCAGTTGTCTGAAGGTTTCAAAATTAAGTGTGCCTGAAACTAAATAGAAAATGAAAACGTTATATGACACAAAATCTGGAGGGTAGAAAAGAGTCAGATGAAAATTCCAGGATAACAACTATGACAGTAACGCAGTTTCTTGAACATAATGCACACAATTGTACTGCATCTTTAAATGTGCTGAAGAATGCTGTAGCTGCTTTTCTGCTGCTGAGTTAAAATGTCAAATGCTCACAGGAGGAGAAATTTATTTCATCTTATACTTTCAGTGCACTCAGTTCCTGGCCACTGGCTTAGAGAGAGATGAAACGGCATGGTGAAAAGCTTTGGGCTAGGAAATCTCCTCATGGTGACTAGGAAGCAGAGAGAGTGGGGAGGAGCCACGGGCAAGCGCATATTCTTTTGGATCACAGCTCTAGTAAGCCACCTCTTCTGACGAGCTCTCAACAGCATAATTTTCTATGAACCCATCCATGGATGAATCCACTAAAGAATATGGTTCTTTATGATAAGATCACCTTCTGAAGCCCCCTTCTCTGAAGGAGAGACTTTTGGAGAACATTTTCTACCTCAGCCTTAACAGTCACCTTGGGGTGGAATATATATATATTTAAGAAAGTATCAATAGTGTTATTAATTAAAGCAACTATCCTTTCTTGTTTTATAAACACATATTCTTGAATCTCAAATTCTTGCTTAGCTGTTGAGAATCTATGTTGAAGGTTATACTTCTCTTTCCCTTTGAGTTATCAATGAATATATGAGCTTACATGTAAATGCAAAAACGTGTACATCTGTGTACCCTTCTAAATGTGTACACACATAGGATGTGTGTCTGTGGATGGGTAGATATAGTTCTGCACTTCACTAAAGCCTAATATTTTTATGGCAATATATTTATGTAAATTCACACACCTAGAAATCTCCGTTTTGACTTTTTATAGAGTGATATCTCTTATTTTCTACTTCTATGTCATGCTTAAATATCACCATATCAATTGTTTTTAAGAGATCACTCTATCTTATTTCAATGTATCGTGGTATTTTGCAGCCTTTTTATGTTGTAAAGTGCTCCTGCAGTTACAAAATATCACTGTAGATTTTTTAGTTTTCCTCACGGATTTATGCTGAAAACAAATGCTTTAGCTTAAGATGTTTCCTTCTACTTGGTGCCCAGTACATCCTTGGCTTTTGATAAATGATAAATAACAACTCAAGCCAAGCTACTCAATATCCTTAATGACTGTTGGATGTTCCTCAAGAGATACATTATAATTTCCCATGAGAATGAGGGAAAGTAATATGCAATTAATCCTAATGTTATTTTAAGATGTTATTGATTAAAATTTAGAGACATTGTCTTTTTCTGCTAAAAATATTTCTATGAAAATGTAACTATTTACCAAGAATAATCTTACAAACATATTTTGATTCTCCTACCATGCACAATTATGTTCCAATAGTCTGAATACATCTTTTATGACTTCTTTTCCAAGGGGGAAGCACAATTTCTAATAAGTGAGTTATATACCTTATGCTGAATTTGAGCAACATGAGATTTACTAGACCCCTGAGAAGCCACTGTGGTCTAACAAATGGTATGAAGTATAAGGCCATAGGCATAGAAGTTCTCACGTGAAACTGGAATTAGAATACCTTTCACATTCTGGAAAGAAAACCTTAACAGGAGACAATACAGGCTCATGCATACAAGTAATTTTTAAAACCCAAAATCAACAAAAAAAGAAATAAATGTTTTCTCTCCTATGTAAGAAGAATTTTATCTACCTTCACATCTATTCCAAGGGAGAAAAAAATCTAACCTCCAGAAACATTACTGTTATCCCAAAGCCACAGAAATATGCCCATACGTTGTACCACTATAAAAATTCTGGTTCAAATAATGTACCATATTGAAGAGACAGCCAATGAGAGAAAATAGAGTTAAGGATGCACAAGATGTCTCTGTACTCTTTCTAAATTCCCTCTGAATGTATAATTATTTTGAAATAAAAATTGAAATAAATATTCCATTTTTTCACTATGTGTATTTAGAGTATTACTGAAGGACATTACTTACATATGTTGCTTTATTACCTTTGCTAAGTTATCTATGAAAAGTAGTATAAGAGTTTCTAAGAGTTTCTTTTAAGTAAACCTTAGGAAAATTTGGAGTAGTTTATTTATCAATACATATAAAATTATAGGGCAATTCTTTCTTGAAAAGAGAACTAAAATCTTACTTATCTTAAAAGTCCTGATATGTCCCCCTCAAAGTAATCAGACTAATGGATCAATGTGAGGTCCATATTGTACAAAATTCATAAGGAGTAACTGTCATTACTTTATATCTTTATTATGATTATAAAACAGTGTTAATATTAAACTATTTCATTAACTGTTAATAGTTTTGCTTCTTTACATTTTCCCCATATTATCAACATATTTCATAAATGTTCCAAAGTTATCTTTTAGGTAAACTTTAGATTATTCCTAATATATAACTATATATAACACTGTACATAAACATGTATGTTTGTAAGTATATATATATGTACAAGTATATATATTTACAAATATATATGTGTATATATATATGTATCTATAAACATGCTATATAGTTTGGAATAAGTCAGAATGTGAAGCATGTGCATGTATAGAATAATGTCCAAACAATAGTGTTCAATTTAATTCCTGGATTCAAATATATGATCAGAGATGAGACACAATTAGTAATATTTCATGAATTTCTTTAAATCTAAAATGGGACTTTATAAATTCTAAACTTCCCTCATTAGATGATGAATTTAACTGAAGTGTGAAAATTGCAGCACACATTTACTTAGAAAATTAATCTTTTTCCTCTAATAAAATAATTAGTATACTTTTAATTTTACTGCCTTGTTGAGTATAGTAGTAGGCAGCTATCATATAATGTGCATGAAAACGTACTTAAAAGAATACGAAAATGAAGAAATTCTATGAATTGTAATTCTCTTGGAACTCAGTTAGTATAATATTAAAGTGATAGCCAAAATTTTTCAAATTTGTTACATGTCGGAAAGATTACTAAATATTACACGAGCTCACCTCATCTTCACCATATTCCCATAAAGCAGATGTGGATGTGGACCCTGTTCAATAAAATGAATGTGACTGTTAACACAAAAGAAGCAGCATCCTGATGTTTAATGCTCGTGCTACAGTGTCATCGAACATCATGTCCTAATCTACTGTACGCCTCCTTATCATGAGATGAACACTTAAAAATTGGAAACCAAGTAACAGGAGCAGAACAGCTAAAGAATAAAAATCACAAGTCATTCTGTTAGCTACGTGTTATGTAGAAACAACTAAGTCATGACAAGCAATTGATTTTGAACAAACATGTTAATTCTGAGTATTTTTTGGCAGGGTGTTATAGCTTTTCTTTCTTTACTACATTTTAAAAATTTTACTTTCTTAGTGCATGTTTGTAGTACACAATGTTATATTCTTGTGTGGAGTTGACACAGGTCCCTAGCACATCTGATTTCTTTGTTTCCCTTCCCTCGCCCCTCCCCCATCTTTTGATTCTGATTTTACTTTTTTGGCATATGTTTATAGTACATGAGGTTTATATTCCTTGTATGAAGCTGCTACGTGTACATAACTATATCTCTATTGCTTCTTCCAGTCCCTATCCTTCCATCAGATTAAAAAAAATTAAACTGTAACTATGCTTTCCGAGTAGGTAGATTAATGAGTTAAAACAAAGTACCCTGCTCATCATCACGGGAGATGTACACATGAAAGTTTTACATGATAGGAAAAAAGTCATCACTTATACCAAGGCCAAGGAAATGTATTAATTAACATGGAAACGTTGTTTGTGCCATCATTTGGATTCACACTGTCTATGTTTTCACTAGTGGTGTTTACTTAAGTGCTTGCCATATATTCTTGAATGAGTAAGACCGAAATTAACCGCCCACATGTAGTCTACACCTTCATGGGGTAAATAAGAGAAATAATAAATCTGAAATGTATAATTGCCCATACTGACCACTAAGGAGAAAAGTAAAAGTAGAACAATATACAATGAATCATGAGTGCAGAGAAAGGCAAGGTATTCAGTACCCTGGCCAGAGTCAGTGGTCAGGTTTGCCAAAGAGCTGTTTAAGGGAAGGGGGCTTTAGGAAGAGGAAGAAGACACAGTTAAATACTAAAAATTGTGAGAATTGTGAGAGTGTCTAGTTTATTTGAGGTACAACAAGCTGCTTTCTAGACTTAGAGCAGAGAACATAATATAGACATAAAACGGATTAAGGAGAAACTAAATTATATAGGAATTTGTCTTTACTTTTTGAAGAAATAGGGTATAACTGCAGTGCTGTGAGTCAAGTGGTATCAGGATCGCTTTAAACTTAGAGATTTTTCTGGCCACTCTCTTGGAACTAGGTTGGAATGGGGCCACATGGTGACAAGACAATTATGTAAATATGCTTGCATACATCTGAGGGAGGGGTATTAATAGCTAAGACAGTGGAAGGGATAAGGCATTGTCACAGATATTCTGTGAAGGAAAGACACCAGCTTTTGTTGACAGATCTGGTGTCCATGACAGAAGAGTTAGTGTGATTCTGAAATTTTGAGGAGACAAGTGATGAAAGTGTATGAAGGAGAAACAAATGAACTACCCTAAATGCTTGAGGGTATAACTATAAAATAAGAAAAATCATATTTTGAACACATGTACTGAATTCAGAGGATATTTTATCAAGCTAATAAAAAACAGATCTGTAGGCTACAGATGTCTTTCAGTGTTAGAATGCTTGGCTAGCATGCTCTGCTTCCTAGATTTGAGCCCAAGCACCAAACGCAAAGAGGAAAGACAGAGAGAGAGAAAGAGAGAGAGAGAATTAAATAAGAAAGTATTTTAATAAGACATGTCTGTACAAGTAAGATTTTTTTGACTTATCACTTGCAAGGTCCAAAACTGTTACTGCAGGCCATTTATTTACTTTTGAAAATGAATAATACGGTACTATCTAGCATCAGTGGTT
Organism: Dinomys branickii; assembly: GCA_004027595.1. Taxonomy (NCBI): domain Eukaryota; kingdom Metazoa; phylum Chordata; class Mammalia; order Rodentia; family Dinomyidae; genus Dinomys; species Dinomys branickii. Next base: position 7,604 of record PVLD010013897.1, on the reverse strand, counting down.
TCTGTCACATACAAAGAATATCGATGACAAAGTCATGGCTGACAAGATCCCTCCTTGATGTGGCAATTTATAGCATTTGTGTTGGTATTAAATAAGATAAACATTATATTACTTTTTTATAATATGAACAAAATTTTCAGGTATGTTCAGTAGTTATGATAGCTCTTTGTTCTCCTAACAGTAAAAAAAAAAAATCCAGAAATAAAATACAAAATTAGAATCAAGTTCAGTACAGAAAACTATCTCCTGTATTAAATTATCCTTTTCATTGAACTTTTATATGGTTGAATAGCAAATAAACCAAGTAAAATTAAATTGGAGCTATGAAATCCATAATATTTCAATGGTAAATGTTATAATTAGAAAAATTTTTGATATAAAATTTATTACTAGGCAGACTTTATTTTGGGAACTGTAATGCACATGTTCAAAATAAGATTTAAAAACATCGAATGACTGACAGAGTAATTATGAAAAATGTTGTTATATTTGAATGCATATATTATGCTGCAGGTGTGAATTTCAGACTACACTGGAATCATTAAAATGACATTGCCGTGCTGACAATCGTAAGAAAGGGCACTTAACTTGAAAACCTGTTTGGCAATGTCCAAAGAATAGTAGAAAAGTGTAAAGAACTATTTTATTTCCTCTTTCCAATGGTGGTTTCGAGATGTTCAGCATACTTCACGATTATGTTAGGTTTTGTTCTCGTTCACTGGATCAGCCTATCCAAGGTTCACTTTGAAATACTGCTCAGATTTTTATAGACACTAGTTACTAGTCATGAAATACTGGCAACCTCCTTCTGTTTTGACAGACAGTTTTCTGGTTTTAGAAAAGAAGAGAAACAGAAATGTATTTTAATCAACCAGTGCTGTGTATTCTTTTATCAGCTTGAAACATTTTCAATATAGAGTGTATTATGTTTACTGTGTTCACCTTAAATATTTGGAAAGAAATGTTGTTTTAGTGTTATATCTACCGAACCTCCTCCTAGGTTTTTCCTGGTAGAAGCTTTTCTATCATTTTTAGATTGACATTGTGTCTTTTGTTGATCTCCTACACTGTTTTTCTTGCAGAAAAACCTTTTAATTAATTCTAGTATCTTAGAATAAACTTACTTTTAAAGTGAAGGTAACAGTTATCTCTTTCCTTGCATGTTATGTTTAACATGCATTGTGTACATCTAAATTGCATTTAAAAGCCTGAGGAATTAAAATTAACAAATTGGAGAGATGAATAATGGAATGTCTTATTCTATGGGTTACATAGAGAGTTCAAAGACACCCTGAACTGTCTAGTGGGACCCTGTCTTAACCCCCTCAAGTCCATTAATTTTACGTTTATTTCCTTATCTTTAAATTACCAGCTAGTTTGTGAAAGACACCTTCAAAGAACTTATCTGTGAGCTATACCTAGTCATCACTTCTATGCTTGGGATATCAATTTGATATATAGCCAGAGTGTATTGCATTAATTCTAGTTGCTAAACTGAACAAAACTAGCCTTATATAAAAGATCATTGCGATATATGTTTTAATCTCATTCATAAATATACTTGTTGGTTTCTTTTAAAGGGTGAACACTTTATTATAACTAGTAACATTTTGTAACCATAATGTGTGTTCTAATATCATAATATTGACATGTCTCAGAATGACAGGTAGAAAAACAGGTGGAAAAGCACATCTGCTTTTTTTTTCTTCTTTTATTTTAAAGAGAATTAAAAGAGAACAATTGCAGAACACCAACAATATTGATAAAATCAAAATGAAGCAAAAACAACAGAAATACAAGGGCTTCACAACAAAATGATAGGAATTAACAGTGGTTGTTCTATTATGTATTGTTATCTTCAACAAAGTTGCTCAGATTACCAGATGTAAGAATGCAAGATGATCAAACCATTAAAGAGAATAAAAATAAACTAGAAACAATACAAATCTTCACTAAACAAGATGGTAGGAATTCACCAGTGGTTGTTATATTGCATATTGTTGTCTTCAAATTAGTTGTGCAGATTATCACATATAAGCATGCAAAGTTGGTAAAAGAAATTAGGCATTAGCTGTTCCTTTCAATAAACCATTAGACATCAGCAATACAGTTATTCCAGCCATCCTTCTCTGTGTGTGTATATGTACATATATATACACACAAGAAAGGAATATATATATATTTCCTTTCCCTATTCCCATTTTCCTATTTTAAGCAATTTCTTCCCCTTTCCAAATATCTATTGTACATTTTGAGTTCCACTTACTCTGTCATATTCTTATACTTGGGCGACAACATGGATGTCTACACATATGTGTCTGATTTATTTCACTTGTGAGTATGGTCTGTATTTGCATCCATTGACCTATAGAAGCTTTGAGATTATCTTTTTTATAGCTGAGTAATACTCCATTGTATAAAAATGCCACATCTTTTTAATTCATTCCTCAGTTGATGGGCATTTGGGTAATTTCCAAGATTTATCTATGACAAATTGTGCTGCTATATAGGTGCATATATATTGCTGTGGTATGATGTCTTTAATTCTTCTGGAAAAATACCTAGAAAGGGAAAAGCTAGGTTAAATGTGACTTCTAATCCTAGTTTTGTGAGTAATCTCCACACTGATTTCCACAGTGGTTTCACCAATCTATACCCCACCAGCAATGAAGTGTTCCTTTTCCCCAGAGCCCCTCCAGCACTTGTAATTAGTTGATTTCTTAATGTAGCCATTCTCTCTGGGGTGAGATGGAATCTCAGTGTTGTTTTAATTTGCATTCCTTGAATGACCAATGATGTTGAACATTTTTTCATATATTCATTCGTCGTTAGTATTTGTTCACATGGGAAGTGTGTATTCATCTCAGATGCCCATATTTGGACTGGCTTTTTGAATGGAAGTCCTTCGTCTGAGGGTCATGGCTAAAATTTTCTCCCAATTCATGAGTTTTCTTTTAATTCTGTTGGAAATTTCTTTAGATATGCAAAAACCTTTCCAATGATATGAGATCCAAGTTGTTGATTATTTGAAGTATTTCCTATGCAGTTTGGCTTTTGTTCATGAACTCTCTCTACCCCTATGTCTTCAAGAATTTTACCTACTTTCTCTTCCAGTAGATTTAAGTGTTTCTGTTTTAATGTTTAGATCTTTGATCCATTTTAACTTTAGTTTAGTGCATGGTGATAGACAAGCAGCTAGTTTTAGTATTTGGTGGGTGGAAAGCCAGTTTTTCCAGCACCATTTATTAAAAAGCCTATCTTCCAGTGAGCATGTTTGACCCCTTTGTCAAAGATAAGGTGACTGAGTTTGCAGTTACATTTGCATCTTCTAATATGTTCCATTGATCTTCAGGTCTGTTTTTTTTCCTTCTTTTTTTTTCCAGTAGCAGGATGATTTCTTACAGTAGCTTTGTGTAATTTTAAATCAGGGATTGTGGTGCCTCCTGCCTTTCTTTGTCGCCCAGGATTGCTTTTGCTATTCTAGGCCTCTTCTGGTTCCAGAGGAATTTTAGAAATGTTTTCTCCAGATCTGTGAGGTGTAGTAATGGAATTTTAATTGAGGTTGCATGAATCGGTACAATTTTGAGAGTATGGCCATTTTCACTATATTTATTCTTACTATACATGAGCACTAAATATCTTTCCATTTTCTGAAATCCTCTTTGATCTCTTTTTTTCAGGCTACTATAATTTTCACTGTGTAGATCTTTTACTTCCTTTGTTCAATTGATTATTAAGCATTTCATTTTTTAGACGCTATTATAAAAGGTGTATTTTCCTTAATTTCTCTCTCAGTCTGTTTGTTGTTTGGGTACCAGAATGCTATTGATTTTTGATTGTTGTCTTTGTATCTAGCTATGCTACTGAATTTGGTTATTAAATCTATAAGCCTTGGGGTCTTCTATGTAGAGTATCATGTCATCTGTGAATAATGATAATTTCATTTCTTTCTTTCTTATCCTTATTCTTTTATTTCTCACTGTTGTGTAGTTGCTCTGGCTAATATTTGCAGAACTGTATTGAAAGAAATGATGACAGTGGGTATCCTTGTCTTGTTCCTGATTTTAAAGTGAAAACTTTCAATTTTTGTCCATTAAGTGTGATGTTGGCTGGTGGTTTGTCATAGATGGCTTTTATGAGAGTGAGGAAAATGTCATCTATTCTTATTTTCTGTAGGTTTTTTTTTTATCATGAATGAGTGTTGGACTTTATCAAAAGCTTTTTTGGCATCTATTGAGAGAATGATGTGGTTTTTGTCTTCGGCTCTATTGATATTGTGTATTACATTAATTGATTTGCTTATATTGAAACATCCTTGCATTCCTGGGATGAGTCCCACTCGATCATGGTGTATAATCTTCTTGATGATTTGTTGCATTCTGTTTGCTAGTATTTTATTGAGAACTTTTTCATCTATATTCATTAGGGAGATCTGTCTGTAGTTCTCTTTTTTCGTTGGGTCTTTCTGTGATCTTGTTATCAGGTTAACATTTGCCTCCAGGAATGAGTTTGGGAGAATATCTTCCCTTTCAATTTCATTAAAGAGTTTGAGAGGAATTGAGATTAAATCTTCTTTGAATTTCTTGTGGTAGTCACCTGTGAATCCATCCAGACCAGGGCTTGTCTTAGTTGGTAAGTCTTTTATTACATTTTCAATTCCATTGGCTTATATTGAGTTATTCAGAATTTTTATGCCTTCATTCAGCTTTAGTAATTCATATGTATCTAGGAATCTGTCCATTTCCCCTGTATTTTCCATCCTATGAGAGTAAAGATTTTCCAAATAGGTATTGCTAGTCTTCTGAATTTCTATAGGATCTGTAGTGATTTTATCCCTTTCATTGCTTATTGCATGAATTTCAGTTTTTTCTTTCCTTTTTTGAGAAGGTTGGCTAGGGGCTTATCAATTTTATTTATTCTTTCAAAGAATTGACTCTTTGATTTAATAAATCTTTTTATTGTTTTCTTAGAGTCCACTGCATTTATTTCTGCTCTGATTTTGATAATTTCTTGCCTTCTGTGAGCTTTTATTGTGCTATGGTCTGATAGTATGAATGGGATACTTTTGCATTTACTTAAGCATGTTCTATGTGCTAGCATATGTTCTAATTTAGAGAATGTCTTACAGAAAATAGCCAGAACTGAAAAGAGCTCAGGTGATCATCAGTAAAGAAATGTCTATAAAACATTTTCCCACTAATAAAAGTACATAATACTATGAGGAAATACAAAAGGATGAAATCCTATATATTTAGAGAGAGAAAAAGAGAGACTTGAAGCAATGTTGAATGAAATTATATTAATCACAATAATTGTACACCACATCATCCTCTCAACAGATGCCTATTTTCTAGATTTTTTACTAAAACCACAGATTTGGGAAGTCATTTTGAGAAGGAAAAGATAAGACTTTCTAAAATCAACAAATCTACCCAGTGATAAACTGTCAGAATACTTGCTTGTAAGGATTAGGGAAAAAACTGAAGGAACAGGAGGTGTCTCTGTTTAGAGACACACCTGGGGCTGATACAGATGAATGTGTTTACCATATCCAGTAAATTTAATTTCCTGAATGAAACTTTTATATCAAAAGAAATCCTTAAAACTCCACAATTTCCACTTAATAATATGCATGCTGGTATTTGTTGATAGCAAGATAAATTCAAACTATAAGATAAATTGATGGATTGATAGAAATAGAGACAAACATATGGTCAAACAAGTATAAAAGCAAAACAATGTGCTAGTGGTTGAGAGTGTTCAGTGATTGTGGAAAAGTTTTTTTTCAACTATTTTATACATTTAAAAATTTTCATAATTTAATGTTAGAAATAGTTCCCCACTTATATTAGTAAAATAGCCTCCCACTTGGTTATTTAAATTTGTACTTTCAGTTAAAATCACGTCTGCATAATTACACAACTTGAATTGTACTTAAACCTTCATACTAATTCCAACAGGAAAATATAATTGGAAAATGAAAAAAATATTGTAGATATTGTAGTATTCATTAAATATAATTTTTCATGCTGAGGATTAAACCCAGTACTCTTCCATGGTTGATAATTTCTGTACCATTGAGGTACACCCCCATCCTTAGCTTAATACTTTCCGATAGCTTTTTATAATATTTTCTTTTATTTTTAAAAAAATATTTATCCATATGTTATTTTCTAATGGAATCTCAAAAAACTGAGCAGTTATCTAATAATTCAGGCTTTGAGGTCTTATATTTACTTCTCTTTGGAGAAAAATATAATTATTTCTTATATTTAACAAATGCTGGTGCATATTTTCTAGACTTTTCCTAAAACCATAGATTTGGGAAGTCATTTTGAAAAAATGCTTTCCTCCTAAACGTTGAAGTTCTTAACAAATATCACTGGTTAATAAGACCAATTATATATTTTCATTTTATGAGGGCTGTTTCCAGTAAGTATGTCTCTACTCAAATGAGTATTTATTTTCCTTTACTGTACTTTCCAGAGAGGTATAGAGTGATGGACCAAATTTCAGAGAAGAACTAAGCATTCAGGAGCTTGAACAAACTTATGACAAAGAAGTGCAGCACAGTGAAAGCATCTGTGTGGCCCGGGGTAGAGTGGAGTTTATAGTAACAGAGAATTTTGACAGCATCAGTAAAGATACAATCAAGTATCTACAACTGCAGATGCAATCAAGTAAACAAGAAACACAAACTCACACCAGAGGAGGTTGGTGCAACCCCCTGAATTCCCGTAACACAATGTACACTATAGAGGTTTCCAATACCTTAAAGGAGAACTGATACATAGAGTTGGAGGTAGATTCTGGGTGACCAAATAGAAATAAAATGTTGAGATCTCAAATCATTCTGCACAGGAATTAATTCTTTCTTTGTTTTTTTATTTTTTTAAAAAAATAAAAGCACAAAAACATATTAACAATCAGACACCAATTAGCATAAAAAATAATACAATCACAACTGATCTATAGACAAGGTGACATGGTCTCAACAGTGGTTATTGCTTTATCCATTGATATCTTCGAAGTGTAAATATATGAACCCATATACAGACATGCAAAATTGGTCAGACAATTAATCCTCTCAACAACAGAAAAACACAAAAACCAAACATCCAAAGACAGAAAAGAAAAAACAGGCAAACAACAACAACAACAACAACAACAACAAACCACCAATAGCTGCTGCTTTGCATATTGATATCTTCGAAGTGTGTGTTCAGGATAATACATACAGACGTACAATATTGATCAAATAACCCGTCATCAATTATTCCTTAGCATTAAGTGATATAATACAATATTCATATATACATACATACATTTCTGTCTCTTTCTTTTCTCCTTTCCCTCGTCCCATCTGTTCTTTGCTTTTGAACAGATTTCCTTCATGTCTCTTAGTTTTATATTCCCACGCTCGGGTTCTTACACCAGTGATACAATGTGTTGCCTGCACATGTATCGCTGATTTATTTCACTTATGAGTATGGACTCCAGTTTTGACCACTTGCCTACAAAGTTCTCAAAACTGTCTTTCTTTATAGCTGAATAATATTCCATTATATAAAAATGCCACAATTTTTTAATCCAGTCTTCTGTGG
>PVLD010013896.1:13606-54339 GCA_004027595.1 Dinomys branickii | reverse complement strand
TGGCCCTCAGTGGGCTCTCCACAGGGCTTCCCCATGGCGACTTTGTGACCTCGGTGCTCCCCCTCCGCGGTTCCCTCATCCTGCACCCTCTTCCCTAGCCGCTCCAGCAGGCTGTGTTTCCTGCTTCTGGTCTTAACTCTGCTAATCCCAGCCTCTCTGATTGCTCAGTCTGCACCCATTTCAGCTCCCCCCTGCCCCTCAGCTCGAGATGCAACCCTATGCTCACTATTCCTCCCCCTGTCAGCCAGAATTCAGCCCAGCACAGCAAACACACAGTTACTGACAGGCAATAACTGCTGAGACCCCGCCAAGGGTTATGTGATGTTCAGAACCTGCAGCAAGGGAGGGGCCCCAAGTCATCGTCTCCCAAGTCCGAGAGGAGGCACACAGCCTGGCAGAGCCTGAAGACCCTGAGAGGTACGGGGTACAGAGAGAGGGAGCAGGGCTCCCAGGGAAGCTTTCTTAGAGCCATTACTTAGCTGTGAGACCTTGGCAAGTCACTTAGCCTCTCTGTGCCTTGGTTTTCTCATAGAGGAAGACAAAGATAATTAGTATCTGCCTCATAACACTGTTCTGAGAATTCAGTGTGTTAGTACAGGTAGCATTTTGCACACAGTCTGACAGATCGGAAGCACTGTGCATGTTAGCTGTGGTCAGTAGCACCTGAAGTTGGGACTGTCCCAGGAAATAAAGACCTTCATAGTCACTGAGATAAGACACAGTACAGTGTCAGAATGAGCAACTTCAATTATGCAACTAATAGTTCCTTCTATTCTTTCCTTCTCACAGTTTGTCCAAGAGTTATATGGATCTCACACTTCCGAATCATATCCCGGGTTTCTTTGTCCCTTGCCACCAAAGTGGCTCCAGACTCCTTTTTTCTGTTTCATGCCCTTCAGCACTTTCTTCTGCAAACCTCACTTTGGGGGCAGCTAATAAACTCCGCTCTGTAAAATCTGGGGAGTCGCTTTCAGTTTCCTGAGAATGTGGAGCCCACATGGAACGGGAACAAGGTAAAGAATGCTTCACTTCACAGCAGAACGTGGCCTTGAACGTTCTGAGGATGCTGCACTGGCCAAAGTACAATGATGATCCTCTACTGTTCAAAACCCTGGAAGAGCTGTTTTCTAATTTATCTCCTGGTAAGTTACAAGCAGCTTATCTCACTCAGTTCTGAATCAGGCTGTATAAAAAGCCTATATAAAAGGAAGTGTTGACTCAGAGGCAATGACCCTGCAATCAGACAGCGTTGCCTGTTTGTGGTTAGTAGATACTTAAGTTAGGATATGTCTCAGACTATGCTTGCAAGAAAGTCAGGCTGTTCAAAGGATTGGGTTCTTCAACCAAACATCCCCCAGATATTATTTTAGGAATTCAAGTAAACACAAATGTGACACCTATATACTAACCCAAAGTCTTAGACACCATTAATTCAAAAAGATGTACACACACTAATTAATTAAAGATTAGGCCTCAACTTGGAATATCCTCGATTAATAGCATGGTAATAAGCTTTTTTGTTGCTGTGCTTTTTGAGACAGGGTCTCTGTATACTGTTCAGGCTGATCTTGAGCTTTGTAGCCCAGGCTGGTCTTGAACTTGCAATGATCCTCCTGTTTCAGCCTCCCGAGTGCTAGGATTACAGACGTGTGCCACTATGCCGAGCTGGTTATAAGCTTTTATTGAACAGCTTTTCCCTTTCTTCCACACACTGGCAATTCACATAGGGCCCAGTAAGCAAAGCATATTGGAAGAAACGCAGCTTCATCTTTGACTTCTCCTGACATTCTAATGCTGTTTTTAGGAACTCTTCAGTTTTTAGTGATAATCTTTATATCCATTCTATGGATGATTTTAGTATTTATCAGCTATCATTGAGTTATTCACTTACGCAGAACCCCCTCAAGGACTTGAAGAAACCAAAGATGAACTAATGAAACTTTTTCCTGGAGGTCCTCACAGCCCCTTCTAGCTCCCTTCCTGCTTTGAAATTTTGTGCATAAAAGTGTACAGCGACTGCCAAACTCGTTTTGAACATAGTCTCCATTCCAACCGAGCTTCCTTCCAGGAGGAGCGGCCTGCCTTCCTTCACCCTCCAGTTTCTTCTGCAAATGCCTGGGGAACCCTATGCAGACAGCACCAGAGACAAGCAACTGGTGGACCGGGGAAGTTGAGGCTGACTGTTAGCATCCCAAAGTCACCACATCTGTGACGTCAGTGCCTGGGTTCCCCATTCTATTTAAAGAACTGTAGCTTGAAAAATTCCCTTCTGCTTCCACACTGTCTACCTGCACTAGCTGTCAGCTGTATCCATTGGCAAGACCAAGGCAGTGAGTGTATTGACAACCACAGCAAGTCAACAAAATCTCCAGAAGCAACCAAGGGTGCTGTGCATGTTGCAGCAACTGTCAAGAGAACAAATCAACTGCTGCTTTTAGCCTAAAACAATAGATTTTATGTTTTGTCTTTTCCACTACCTTCAATGGGTTACACTCATATTACTTTTGTAAACAAACTTTCCAACAGTAACAACCAGTGAAAAGAAAATATCCCTCCAAGTACCAAGACAAGCAGAGGAAAAGGACTTTCTCCCTCCCTGTGTTGGAGAGTGGATGCCTGGTAACGCTTCAGTTAATTTCCTGTTTACATTTTTTTCAAGCTCATGATCTCTCTTTAAAATGCGTTCCGGTACTAGACTTCTGTGCCCTTGTTTTCCAAGAGTGTTTGGAACCAGCAGCCCTCTCAGGCCACGCTGTTAAGAGCAAAACCTACGATCTCTGGTCCTAACCAGTTGAAAAGTTCTTTTCCATCAACTGCCAAAAAAGCTTATGGTTTTCTTAATGTGCCCATTAAAGTTGGTAAATTACAGGGATCCGCACATTTCAGAAGACAATGATTGCGGGAGGTTTAAAGCAAGAGCGAGCACCCGGGAGCAGTGACAGCCAAGTCCTCCCTCCACCCCTCCAAGAGGCAGTTTTCGCTTTCTCCACCTGCAGATGAAGGACTGGAGTTGTGGGTGGTGCCCGCCCCTGCAAGGCCCGCCGTAACCTCGGCGCCCACCGGCTTGGGATCCTGCTCGCCAGCGGGAGGTCGCTTACCCTGGTGGGCGGCCAGGCCCAGCGCGAGGCCCAGGACCCCGAGGCGCGCGGCGCGCGGGGCGCTCATGTCAGCTCACGGGGTGTCGCGCGGGGCTCCCTCCGGCCGCCGCCGCGGCGCACATTTCCTGTTTCCTGCCCGTTTGGGTCGGTGCTCACTTGAAGGAGAGGTGTTTGCCTGTTTTTTAGGAAGTGATGTAACTGCAGGGGCCTGTCAGACCAGCAAAGATTACAAAAGAGAGTTGCTCGCCCAGCTCTGATTCAGTTAGGGAAACCTCCCCAGCCCTGCAGAGTCTCACCCTCGCTCTCTCCAAATTGCAGACCTGCAACAGACCCGCCCCTCGTGTGTCACTCGAGGGCTGGGACCACTTGCGTCCTGGCTTCCCGGGTTCGCACACACCCACGGGAGTCTCAGAGCTGCTCGAAGCCTGGGGCAGCGCTGTCTGCAGACTGCTCCGTGCTGACGGAAACAGTTCCGTGGGCGCTGTCCAAAGCAGTACCCACCAGCACGCGGGCTACCAAGCCTTGAAAGGTACCTAAGGAAAACCAAACTTGTATTTCGTTTTTTAAAGATTAACTCTGAACAGCTCCCAGGGCCAGCGGCTGCTGTGCTGGATAGCCAAACTCAGACAGCAGGGACGGCTGAGCTCCCAGAAAACCGCTGGGCACTTTTCTCTGGCGCAGTCCATCCCCTCCCTTGGCCCCGAGTGGACCCTGGCAGGCCCATCTGGAGGTCACGGACGACCTCCCTCAAGCACCCTTGTCTCAAGGTGGAGCTCCTCACCCAGAGAGGACTGATCTTTCCGTGGATCCATTTCCAAAGCAAAATATGCCAGGCAGAGCAGGCAGGGGCGGTCTGCACATCACCTGTCTTTCTTGTGTGACAGAAAATTTCTTGCAGGTTGTTAAGGAGCAAAATAGGGCTGAATGGAAGTAGAATTCATATGGAAATCCTACCCGTGGAAACAGAGCCGCAAGGAGGTGTCCGCTGAGGCCGCGGGGGCCGGAGGGAGCCCCGCGAAGCACCCCGCGGAGGAGAGTGTGTGTGTCCAGTGTGTGTGGCTACTGGAATTGTGTCCCTGGGCCCAGGTTCAAGACCCGAGCACTACTGACTGCAGTTTCCTAATCGCGTTTGCATTTGCCCAGGACAGACAGACAGAGGGACATATGTGTGCACCAGCCCTTCCCCCAGACACCATCGGAGCTGCTAGTTTGCCACCACAGTGACTGCTTGGTGACTGCAGCCCCACAGCCCCCACCCAGCCGTGACCTTCTTCTTTGCTGCTTGCTGCTTCTCGGTATCATTAGTCATGCTTATCTCAGTCCTTATCTACGAGAAATAGGTTGGTGATTCACGTAATGATCCGTTACTCATAGATTTACAGTGTGCATCTTAATGCTGCAAACTGGCAGTTAAGCTCAGTCTTGATAAAGAATGCTTTTGTGCATGTTAGGGGACCATCGGGAACAGCAGAGGAAAATGGATGTCTTCAAGACTGGGTGATTGATTTGAAAACAACAGAGAAAGAACTGTTCAAACTCTTGCCTGGCGGGTGTGTGAATAGACCGCTGGCTCCAAAACCCTCTAGGGCTGAGCAGGGTGCCAATTACTCCAGTGGGAGCCCGAGTGTTTCCCCAGCCCTAACACACACGTGCAAGAAAAAAGGCCGGGGTTGAAGTTTGTTCCACTTCTGCTCTGTTAAAAGCATCATTGACTCCCTGGCTTGAGGCAAGCATTCAGCAAGGGCAAGGCTATAAGCCTTGGGTTCTTTCACCTTAATGCTACACCTAGGGTAGGGTGTTGGGCTGGACCAAAGATTGTCTTCTTGCGCAGCCCTCTGCTAAGCCCCAGGGCATAACTCCCCAAAGTTTCAACAAGTGGGCTCTGCACTGCTTTTGAGCAGCTTGACAGTAAATCCTGACAGTGCACTAAGTACACGAGGGGGGTGACAAAGAAAATTCACACAAGTGTGTAATTTTTTTGACCCTGCTGCTTAAGGGTCTTAAGAAAAGACCCATATCATGATAAACTTTATCTGAAGGGGAAGAGAATTACCATCATTGATCAGAGAATGGTGACAACCCAGCCATCCACCCACTGCAGTTAACATCACAGGGAGGCCATGTGAGAGGGAAAGAGCGATTTACTACTGTGGGTTCTAATTTTGCCAACCATCAGTTCTGGAAGTGGCTACCTGGGCTCGGATTAAACCCCAATCCACTTGAGGCAGGGAGGCAGGGCCTCAGTGCTAATCGGAGACGCAGGGCACCTCTGAGTGAATGCCAGACCTGCCTAACGTCGCCTGGATGGCTGCATGTTGCTTTCCACAGCAGGAAAAAGACTGGGTGCTTAGAAATGGCCTGTGGCCTCCTCACACTACAGAAGCGACCCTTAAGCAATCCTTTCTCTTCTCCTACCCCACTCCAAGGGCTGTAAAAGAGGACAGGCTCTAAGGGAACATGTCCAGAAGCTAATTTCTTTTTCTTGTGCAATAATAGGGATTGTACCCAGTGCCTCATGCCTGCTGGGCAAATGCTCTACCACTGACCTACATCCCCAGCCTTTTTCATTTTGACACACGGTCTTGTGAAATTGTCCTGGGAAGCCTCAAACCTGCAACCCTCCTGTCTCCATCTCTCAAGCAGCCCGGGATTACCGTCTGCACCACTTTGCTTGGCACAGAAGTGGGGTCTTACAACAAACACAAACTCCCTTCCCACTGTTCCCCCCTCTGCCCCAACCTTGCCATTCCCACCTCCAGATGGGATGTGCACACACACTCAGCAACACACATGCAAATGTATGCTGCCTCCCACCTCCTCCTTCACATGCCTTTGTGCATGCTGGGGGGATAAAGGCAAATGGGAACGAGCAGTGGCTATTTAACTGATAGAGCAGGGAGTTGGCCACCCTCACATCCCCTTTGGCGGAGACCCAAGGGCAGGCGGGGGACACAGAGGACGGCTTTGGGTGTGCCCCAGCGGCGGCTGTGGGCATGGGGAACTAGCAGCAAGTTCTGGTTGGTGGTGGCGATTCACAAATGCCCCATATTTGGCTCCTCGCAAATTGGAAGTGGGATGACAATTAGGGAAGCTGTAGATAGAGATCTGACTTCCTGCCAGGCCGATTAACTTGCACAGCAGCCGACCTCCAGGACTTTTTTGCTAAGCCAGCTGTTACAGAATGTGGGTGCAAGTTCTAGTTTTTCTACCTGACTTGGCGATTGTCTCTGTGGATACAGAGTCTTTCCACACCTCCTCATGCACACCCACACATTCATAAAATGTGTACACGTGCTCTCACATGCCAACACCTGCCCTGACCTTCACGGGAACTTTCTGGGGCTCCTTTTCCTGTCCAATGACAGCTGTTGGTGGCTGCCCGCTCCTTGATGCTTGATCTGGGAGGCCAGACCCTCAGATGAGGCAATGGGCTTGCTGGTAGGGGCTACTGGCCACACTGCAAGAGGTTAGGATGGCACAGGAAGAAGACAGGTGAGGGCCCAGAGAGACAACTGGATAGGGCAGGGCAGGGCCAGGCAGGGCAGGACAGGGCCAGTGTAAGGTAGAAGGAACCAGGATGTGCTGGGTACTGTCTCCAGGAGAGGAGCTGACCGCAACATCACTGCCTTGAAAATGGCCACGACCCAGCAGCTCAGTGCATCTGCAGCCTTGAACCTGTGTCCCTGAGTCCAAGCCACCAGCCCTGCACAAGTGCTGTCCAGTGGGTCGTGTGGAATCTGGAGGACCCTGGAGGCATCCTCTGTGGCTTGGCTTCCACCTCCTCCTGCACGAGGTCCCCAGGGGCCAGTAATGGCCTGGCTACCATGGAGTAGAGCTGCAGAGTGCCATGATCAGAATCTAAGGAGCAGTAGACATAGGGACACGTGGCGGACAGCCCTGAGTGGACATCAGCCACCTGGCACGGGGACCCCAGGTGCCCCCTGATATCCAGTACCTCCCTTGGACAAGGTCTTCTCATCTTCCTCTCCAGCATCTAGGAGAGGACTTGGTGTTGTTTCGAATGAACAAACAAATGAATAAGTGAAAAAAATCCTTTTGTTACAATAGTTTTAAAGTGGTTTTGAGGCCAGCGCCTAGATCCCAGTTATTTGGGGACAGTACTACAATGCAGAGCCCCTGGCTGACCCCGGAACTGCTGAGTCAAAATCTCTGGAGCTGAGGTCCAGAATGTCATGTTTTATTTTTATTTTTTCTTATCATTTTACTTTTATTTTTGCCAGCATCAGATTTATTTACTCATTTTTAAATCTTTAACAAATTAATTATCCTCCACACAGATTAACAGCCAGATCAACAGACCAAACTATAAACGAATAAAACAACTGTACCACATCGGGGTAACTTTTAGATGCATTGGCCATGCTGACTACAGCATCTCTTTTCTCTCCCTTTTTTTCTATTGCCTGTTTCTTACTTTATGCTTTTGTAATATACTGGGTTTCTCATATAAAAGAAACCATGCGGTATCCAAGCTTGTGTGTCTGATTTACTTCACTTGACATCACGGTCTCAAGCTGCATCTATTTTCCTACAGATGACTCAAGTTTGTCTTTCTTTATGCCATAGTAGTGCTCCACTGTGTGTCAATACATTTTCTTTATTCATTCATCTGTTGATGATGATACATTCATCTGTTATAAACACGGGTGTGCATGGATCACTGTAATATATCTTAAACTCTTGCAGAAAGATACCTAGAAAGGGAATAGCTGAGTCAAGTTTTTTGAGGAATCTCCATTCCGATTCCCATAGTGGTTTTATCCGTTCACATGTCTAACAAAAATGAAGAAGTGCTCCTCCCCCAGCCCTTGAAGCCTCTCCAGCATTTGTTTATTATTTGATTTCTTGGTGTTAGGCATTCTTTCTGCAGTGAGATGAAGTAAGTGTTCTTTTAATTGCATTTCTCAAATGGCAAGTGATGCTGAACCTTTTCTGTGTACTTATTGGCCATTTGTATTTCTTCATCTGAGAACTGCCTTTTCCAGATTGTTGCATTTTAAATGATGTTTGAAGGGGGTTTTTGTTTGTTTCTTTTTGTGGTGCTAGGGATTGAATCCAAGGCCTTTTTTCCAAGCTACATCCTCAGCCCACTTTTTTTTTTATTTTGAAACAGTCTTATTAAGTCACTAAACTTCCCAGGCTGGGCTCAAATTTGCCATCCTCCTGCCTCAGCCTCCCAGAGTGCTAGGATTATAGGCATGCACCACCATGCCTGGCTTTGATGAGATTTTTATATACAATAAAACCTGAGAATCACTGTTCTAGAGTTTTATTTTTCAGCTCCTAGAAAAGTTTGTCCTTTTTATCAAGAAGTAAAAATAAATAAATGAATAAATGGCATGCTGTAGCTTCCCTTTTTGCTTTGACTCCCAGGAAGCGGAGAACTGAAAAGCTAGACCGGGTCAGGTAATGTTTGTTTACTCAGATTTCTTCACTGCTCCCAGGAACAATTCTTCCCCTGGCTAACGCTAACTTGTCTTTCAAGACTAAGTCAGGAGACCTTATGAGAAGTCTGTGCGGTCTCCCCCGGCTCCTCTCTGTTGCCCTTCCAGGCTAAATGCCTTTCTCCACCGTTGCCCTGGTAACGCCCACCAGAGCAGATCTGGTTGCAGCTCGCACTCCTTCTCCATCATCCAGGCTCACTCTTCCGTGGCCACCCACACCTGTCACGAGAACTCAACTCCCTCCCACGGCTCTTTCAGTTTTGATCAGGCCCTTGCCCTCCTAAATCTCTTCAGATATGTTTGCAAGTGAGACAGTCAGTCCTCAGTCTGTACATCGCCTCTACACCAAAGTGCACTCCAGAAGGGCGGTGCAGGCAGCTCTGTAGAACAGCATCTGCCTAGCAGTCATGAAGCCCAAGGACTGCGAAACAGAATAAAATAACTTGTTTATCTTTTTTCTTATTACAAACACAAGATGTATTTGTAATGCAAATTTAAAAACTCATAAAAGCACACCAAAGTCATCCTGTTTTTAATCCCCTCTAGATCTGATACATATGCATGTCTTAGCTAATAGTATGACTTCCCCTCTAGCAGCTGGTGATACAATCCCAGCAACAGACGAGTCACAAACTTGGGACGGGGAAAGTGGTAGTTTACCCTGTTTTCCTATTACAGCATCAATTTTAATTCCAGTGCTTACTGTAGTAGTAAACAGAACACAGTCATTTATGGATAGACTTAGTTTAATGACAGCCCACATTTTCAAGATGAACCTCAGCTATGTGTGGGCTCCTCTCCATACCCCTCCTCACCCCTCAGGTGGTTTCCTCCAGGGCGGCTTTGAGAATGGGAGTCAGTGGTGTGAGAGATGTCTCTCAAATGCATCTCTGGTTGCCCAGTCCTTGGAAAATCAAAGCTCAGAATTAACTCTATGTTTTAGCAGTGCCCTCCTTCTCCTAGACCTGGGGGCTGGGGATATAGCTCAGTGGAATAAGCACCTGCCTAGCAAGCGCAGGGTCCTGAGTTCAATCCCCAGTACCACCAAAAAAAAAAACCTCCTCCTCCTAGACCAAATGGTCTGCTCTGCTCATACAGGTGGACTTAAGGAGCTGTCTGTGTGAAGAGTCTGGGTCCTGAAACACCTACCATGTTTGCAGATGTTCGTGACTATCTTGCCTCTTGTGCTCATGATAATTTCAGTAACAATACAGTGCAGTTGCCCCAGAGGGGCTGGACAGAGAGAGACTGGGGCTCCTCTGGGTTGAGTCAGAAGTCCCAGCTCTTGGGCTCTTTGTGACAGCTCTTCTTGGCCTTATTTGTTTTGTCTGCAAAACAGCAGGGATGGCAGGAGCCTCTGCTAAGCCCCAGCATGCATAGGCTATGGCCTATCAGCTTCTCTTGGTGGTAGATTCATTTAAGATTTTTAGCATGTGGCAGGGAATGTAGCTCAGCAGCACAGCACCTGCCCGGCAAGCACGAGGTTCTGAGTTCAATTCCCAGCACCTACAAAAAAAATTTTTTTTCATCATGACAAATAGGTACTATTAAACATTTTATTTTAAAAAAGGCTTTTCAGAACAGAGGTAGACCTCAGTTTCTGGAGACAGAGCTGCAAATGCCCAGCCAGCGTCTCGAGCCCTCCTTGATCCTTGAGACCCAGAAAGGAAGGCTGGCATTCACAGGGGCACAGTGGCCGGGACAGGTAAGAACGGGCGGCGGCCTGCAGGAAGCCGCAGGCACCTGGGAACCGCTGAGCAGAAGTGGAGCAGCCAGGGCGGGGCGTGTTACTCAGTGGCCCAGTGCGCCTCACGCTCGTGAGACCCTGTGTTTGATCACAGGGAAGGAGGGAGGAAAGGAAAAAGGAGGGAAGGAGGGAAGGCACAAGGGGGAAGGAAGGAAGCAGGGAAAGGAGGGAGAGAGGCGGAAATGACGGGGAGAGGGAGGGAGGGAGAAGGGGGGTCAGACAAACATGCAGGGTAGTGAAGTAAGGTGGTTGTGAAACGGCTGGGAGAAAGGCGATAAACAGGCAGACACGGCTGAAGGAAGTATGAAGTAGTTCCTTCCCCGTCCAGGAAGCTGCCTGCAAGTGCAAACAAAGCTTATCTGACACGAACAGCAGAAGTCTTGCCTCTGCAGTAACGATCCTTCGACTGCAGCCATGCAATGGTGCCAGGCATTGCCGTGGTGACCAAGACTCAGCACCCAAGGCCCGCTGCAGCTCTGCCGCACAGTAAGAGGTCACTTGCTGGAGTGTGTCATCGCCATGTTCTCTCTCGAAAAGCAGGGGTCCTTTGAGGACATGGGTCATCACTTCCAGGTCTTCATGCCCTCTGAGAGTTATAGTCACCCACTCATGCCCTTGTGACATGGTAATTCCTTCCATTAGATTAGGCAGTGTTTTTCTCCGTGCCTTATTGATGCAGGGCCAGGTAATGTACGATTTGCTCTGACCAGAGAAACACAGATGGAAAAGGCCAGCTGGCAGGAGTGGGCGAAGCTTGTTAGGGGTCTTTCCACACTGTAACTTGACGTATTGGGTCCCTGTGCTCTTGCATTTCTGTCACCTGCACACGTGAGCCCTGAAATGCGAAGCAGGCTCCAGAAAGATCGGAAACCCGGAATGCAGCTTAGGATAATAAACCGGAGAAGCTCTTAGGAGTACCTGTTACACAGCACTAACAGAGCAAAAGCAGATCAGTATAACTCAGGAGTCTTCCTTCAGGAGTTGCAGACCTGAACAGAGAAAGTCAGAGAAGAAAACTGAGAACTGTTAAGCAAAATAACCTTAAGAAATGCGATGGTAAGGCTCCATGCTGCAGAGCACTGGCCAGGACGGGACAATCTACTCCTTGAAACTGCCGCTTCTCGCTCCTCCCACAGGGACACTCAGTCTAGAGCTCATAGGCTCCCAGGGGCTGGAAACTTGTATTAGAACCTGTGCTCTCAGAAGCGCTCAATAGACAGAAGGATTTCGAGAGCACTCAGTCCCTGTAAGCCCCACTCAGGACCATTAGAACCTTGTATTCAGATACTTAACAGAGACAGTCTCTTTCTGCGCTCACTGACCTTCTGCTTCTAGGAAGCAGGATCCAAAACTTTGAAAAGCAGGGTCTGCATCTGAATTAACTTGATGGCCTCCTCGCACTCCAAGTTGTCCTATGAGAGAGCCCAGAGCCAACTCACGTGTGGACTGAACAGAAGAAGGAAAAAAAGAACCTAAAAATGCTCTTTATTTAAATGAGATTCTTAAAAAAAAATCTCTTCCTAGATCGAACAGGATTTCAATAAATGGAAAAACATTCCCTGCTCATGGTTAGGAAGAACCAACACTGTGAAAATGGCCATACTACCAAAATTGTTGTACAGATTCAATGCAATTCCCATTAAACTACCATCAGCATACCTCACAGATCTAGAGAAAACATGCCTTAAATTCATCTGGAACCAGAAGAGACCCAGAATAGCAAAAGCAATTTTGGGCCACAAGGACAAGTCGGGTGGAATGACAATCCTTGACCTGAAATTATACTACAAAGCAACTGTAATAAAATCAACCTGATACTGGCTCAAAAACAGACCTGAGGATTAATGGAACAGACTGGAAGATACAGCCACAACCACAAACACACTCAGCCACCTGATCTTTGACAAAGGGGCAAAACAAGCTTACTGGAAGAAAGATAGCCTCTTCAATAAATGGTGCTGGAGAAATTGGCTTGCCACTTGCCAAAGACTGAAAATAGACCCAAGTCTATCACCATGTACCAAACTCAAGTCAAAATGGATCACCGATCTCAGTATTAAAACAGAAACACTAAACCTATTGGAAGAGAAAGTAGGTAAAAATCTTGAAGGCATAGGAGTAGGCAGAGAGTTCATGAACAAAAAACAAACTGCAAGGGAAACACTTCAAAGAATCAATAACTGGGGCCTCATTTTACTGAAAAGTTTTTGCACATCTAAAGAAATCACCAGCAGAGTAAAAAGAAAACTCACAGATTGGGAAAAAATCCTAACTGGCAGTTCCTCGGACAAAAGCATACAAAGAATTAAAAAACATTAACATGTCCAAATTCAAAGACCCAATCCAGAAATGGGCATCTGAGATGAATACACACTTCTCAGATAAAGAAATACAAAGGGCAAATAAATATATGAGAAAATGTTCTACAACTTTAGTCATTCGAGAAATGCAAATGAAAACAGCATTGAGATTTCATCTCACCCCAGTAAGATTGGCCAGCATCAAGAAATCATCCAATAACAAATGCTGGGGAGGCTATGGAGAAACAGGAACTCTTCTGCACTGCTGGTGGGAATGCAGACTGGTGAAACCACTGTGGAAATCGGTTTGGAGATTCCTCAGCAAACTAGGTCTAGAGGTCGCATTCAACCCAATTATTCCCCTTCTGGGTATTTTCCCAGAAGATTTGAAAACATCATATCACCATGATATGTGTGCACCCATGTTTATAGCAGCACAATTTGTAATAGCTAAATTGTGGAAGCAACCCAAATGTCCATCCACAGAGGACTGGATTAAAAAACTGTGGCATTTTTACACAATGGAATATTATTCAGCTGTAAAGAAAGACAAACTAGGGGTTCTTATAGGCAAATGGTCATAATTAGAGACTGTACTCATAAGTGAGGTAAATCAGATGTGCATGTGTAAACAGCATATTGTATCATTAGTGTAGGAACCTGGAGGTGGGAATATAGATCGGGAGGTATGAAGGGAGACTGCTCAAAAGTAGAGAGCAGTTGGGATGAAGGGAAGGAGAGGAGGAAGAGGTGGACAGCTGTGTAGGTATGTATGTATGTGCGGGATGGCTGACGTGGTTGCAGTATTGTCTCATGTCGTTTTGATGTAAGGAACAATCAATGATTGTTTGATCAATCTTGTCTGTCTATTTGTATTGTCCTGAGCATACACTTTGAAGTTATCAATGTGTAATACAACAACCATTGTTGATCCCCTGCCACCTTATCTGTAGTTCGGTTTTTGTACTGTTCTCATGCTGCTGTGTGTATATTTGTTAGTGTTTTTGTTCTTTTACTTTTAAAATAAAATAAAAATCTCTTCCTTGTGCATGGGTGCATTTATAAATAGCCATAAGTCACTACATCAGAAACAGAAAATAATACTCATCATTGCCCTGCCAAGGATTAATTCGTGAACCTTTGCAAGGGCAAACGTTCAACGGAACAAGCCCCAATACAACCCTGCCTGCATTTAACACCCCTAAGGTGGGGTTGCTTCTTTTTTGGAAAAATAAAAATCAGACACATGTGGGTCTAATATCCATTTCTGTCCAGGGTGAACAGGTCCCAAGAATGAGGTACCCTCGGACAGACACACTCGGATGGAGGTGTGAATGTTTGGGGTTTTGTGTGAGAATCCTCAGTGGAGCTTTGGCCGGAGGGTGTGCCTGTTTTGGATGCTTGCTGAGCACTAATCAAGCCTTCTTGATGACCCTTTGGGGATGGAGAGTGTTTCTGGCTGGGAATGGAATCAGAGGAAAAGCCTTGTCTGTGCACATGTGCATTCGCATGCTGAGGAGCAATAAGCAAAACTGTGCCTGCTTCTGCATAGAAAACCGGAGGGACAGGACCCCAGGAACGAAGGCTCACCTCTGCAGAGGGAGATGGCAAGGTGCAGTGGGAAAGAGAGGGGGTGGGGGGGGATACATCACGCTTAGTAAACTTCAGTACCATTTGAAAAAAATGGATATCTTCTTTTACCTTTTCGTACTGCTCTGCCACTGAGCTATACCCACCGCCTCCACTTGCTAAATATTAAGAACCTAACAACAACCATGAAGATGCGTGAGGAGAAAAGCAGTTATGGGATGGCCTCCAATCGAGAACGCAGGCCAGAGGTAGTAGCCAGAAGAGGAGAGATGGCTCAGGGAAAACCACTTAGACTTAGAGAAAGTGCATGTCAAAATCATACACTGGGTGTCGAAAGTAGGATGGTTTAGTCAGCAAAGATGGAAGGGATGTGTTGGAGAAGAGGAGTATTTTTTAATTCAATACTTTAAAAATGAAGTTCTGTTCCTGGAGATTCTGCAGGTGGAATCCAGAGAAGCTTCGGAGTCCGTGCATGGCTAACTGCAAATGCATCTCTATAGGGTACTGGCAGGGCTGCAGGGTCCAACATAGGATCAAACTAAGCCTTGTTCACTTGTTAACCAGAAAAGATAGTGCAGGGGTCCAGACAAGAGATGGAATGGCAACCTAGGGACAGCTCTAAAGCCTTCCATACAAAGAGGGTCAGGGTTACCAGTATCTGGAGATATTTTCAAGCGCCTGAATTTGGTGGTGCTACTGGCACCTAGGGGAAGACCTCTTGCAACACAGAGGCCTGCCCGGGACCATCAAGAATGACCCAGCCCAAAATATCCAACATGCCAAGGTTGGGACACCCATGCGGAACAAACACAAATAAGATTTGTTGAGAAGTGAGCACTGCGGGCTGTGTGCACTTTTCTGTTTACAAGTGTTTCCACGGCCACTGGCTCCGCATATCAAAGCTTGCAGTTGGTTGAACAGGCGTCTTCCCTTTTCCCTTCCCTCCCCATCCCTCCCCTTCCCTTCCCTTCTGTTCCCTTCCCTTCCTTCTCTCTCTCCCGCCTCCTCTTTTCCTCCTCCCCCTACACCCCTCCTTCTCGTCCTCCTCCTTCTCTTCACCTTCCTTCTTGCTGTTCTTCTTCCTCTTCTTCTTCCTCTCTCTCTCTCCCCCACTCCTGCAGGGATAGAACCCAGAGCCTCACACATGCTAGGCAAGAACCCTACGGTTGAGCTACACTCCAGCCGTCCAGCTTCTTTATTCCCCCGAGAACCCTGGGAAGAAGTCCAGGAACTGACCAAAGGCACCCGAATCCAGTCCTGAGCTCTGCCTTCATGCTCTGCCACCGCTCCAGGGGCTCCCCTGTGGCTCACTGTGCCTATCTTTGAACTACATGCCTGGCTGCTGGGCGAGTATGTTCTATACTGGTTTAGTGGAAGCAGAAGTAGAAGTCATAATTTCAAGGTGCAGTAACTGGAAGAAGCTAATAGAATATTATTCAAGTGTCAGAAAAGGGCTATAGCATTTCATCCATTTTTTGGATGGCTTTGAGTCACATTTTGTTGTGCACACTCAGGAAGAGTTTTTGATACACAGAGGTCTGGAGATTCCTGGCTTGCACAGGGAAAGCCAAGCTCAGGGGGTTTGAAAGTGGGGTGTAGGGGATCAGGTGGGAAATCAGGATGGAGAGGAAGGTAAGGAGGAGGCCTGGACGTGGAGGGGGAAATGGCACTGAGCGCCGTAGTCCATGAGGGGAGCTGTTTCTAAGGCAGAAACAACATGACTGGACCAGTGTTTTAGGAGGCCCACTGCATGGAGAACATTCCCTTCTAAATAACTTGTATTTCTCTTGCTTATGTAATAAAATAGATTGCTTTTAAAAGAATCGCATTTGATGTGGGTGGGTTTTCAGTGAGGACTGAGTGCTTTGCCTCAATTCAGAGGACACAACCTGCACCCTCCCAGGAAACGGGAAACAGATGGAAATAGCACCTCGCACAGGCACCCTTGGGACCATCCGAGAACATGGTGAGTGAGGTCACAGCACAAATACTCAGAGGAGTAGTCACCTGACATGAACCAAACAGGTCTATTACTACGGTTTCACGCTTACGTGGACCAAAATAGGCTGCGGGGTGTGCACGGCATATCCAGTGTCATCTGCATTTCCCAACTCTGAAATGGAGTTCACCACTCTAAAAGGAAAAGTGCCTCACCACTCACGCTGCTCAGCTGGCACCGGTATTCAATATGTGCCTGTACTGCCCTTTTAAACACTTACAAGGCCTGTGTTTGCATGCATGTGTGCATGTGTGAGCGTTAGCAGGGATGGGACCCACTGCCTCACACATGCTAGGCAAGTGCTCTACCAATCAGTTACATCCCCAGCCCAATTCATATTTTAATGCATTTTAATATTTTTCTGATACTTCATGATCCTAGAGGAAAAATTGTAAAACCCAAATCAATAAACATTCCAGCCACTATCCCACCACGATGTGTTTCCTTTGAGGATCATTTTCTAAGTCATCCTTGTACTGTGAGGGTAAAGGTACCTTGCATTCCCAACTTCTTCCAGTTCCAGGGAAGACCCATCAGGATATTTTATTGCCCTAAGGTGGCCACTGGTTGGAGTAGTGGCTCTTGATCCGAAGCTATCAAGTGACCCACAGGAGTGGGCCTGCCCAAGGGCCTTGTCCAGAGAAGGGCAGCAGGTAGTGTAGTAAATGGTAACTTGCTGTATCAGTCAGAGTTTTACTAGAGAAACAGATATAGCACAAGATGTACAAATGTATAAGAAATTACAAGATCGGCTTATGACAGTCAGCCAGAGTTGTATAAGGAAGTGTGCAGAGGATGTCTGCTCACTGGAGATAGAAGGAATCAGTTCAGGGTCTGGAGTTAACTGGAACATTCCATGCAAGTCCACACCAGGAGGCCAATGGGCCTGTGAGAGAAAGCTGAAGGATCCAAGGCAGAAACCAAAGTCTGCACTAGAAGCCAGGAGACGGTGTCCAAACTGGCAGTGAAGACTGGAGTTCCTCTGAAAGAAATGGAAGCCCCTCTGTCCTTCCTCATTCCCTTTATATCATCTAGGTGATGATCCACCCTATGGGGCTCCTTTACTCCCCAGGGTATAGAATTGCTGAGCTAACTGCTGAGCCAAGTTGAGTTCAGCTTCTAAACTTCTCAAGTTGGCCCACTCAATCAATCAACCGCTACACTTGCTCTCTGCCATCTGAAAGTCACAGACACAGAGGAAAAACGAAAGGCTCATGAGAGAGGGCACTTGGATCAGACGAGGAGGGACAAAGAGATCCCACCCAGTGTGAGGCCATGCGGTCTCCACACAGATCCCTCCCAGAAAGCCCCTTCCTCTCAAGGTGGTCAGAGGCCCTGCTTTGTTGGGGACAACCAGAAGTGTTACATTCTCAGTTTCTTTCTAATATCCCTACTTATTAGCAGAAACCTGATACAAATCAAATATTAACAATTATGCAAAGAACTAATTCATTTCTTCTCTCAAACGATGTGACAGTCAAGATCCTGTGAAAGCTGCAGATAAAATGTCATGATTCCTGAGCTCAAGGAACTTATGAAATACATACCCCAAAACATTTACCAACAAATAAAGTCATACTTTAAGAAACCTAGGATAACTAGCTACATTCATTCACAGCTAGAATATATAGTATCATTTAGAATGCCTTTGGAGTCAAGTAGTAGAAGACTTAACTTTAAACGTTTAAACAACAAAGGAGCTCACATCACAGGAGTCTGGAGAGAAGGTGGTACCAGGGCTCCTGGGCACAGTGACTGAGTCAGTAGGATGAGGCTCCTGCCACCTGTCTGTCATGCCATCTCCAAGATGACACTGGTCCTCAGGCTGGATCCCTCACAGATGCCTGATAGACAGACATCTTCAGAGGATCAAAGCCTCACACCATGATGTCTGAATTCTGGAAAAGAGGTATCCTTGGTTCTGTTATAAGAAAGACTTTCTCAGACATCCCTGGCATCTCTTCACATTTCATCACTGTTTTTAAGCCAGTCACTGGCAAGGACAGTGGGATTACTTTACTGGTTTAGTTTACTCAAGAGTCACCTCCTCTCCCTACTGGAGTAAAGGTGCCCTTGTTATCCCAGCGATGAAGGAGGCTGAGGCAGGAAGATCGCTTGAGCCCAAGAGTCTAAGCTCAGCCTGGGCAACATAGACACCCTGTCTCCAAACAAAGTTGCCCCCAAGACTTAAGGGGCTCAGGGAGCATATGGCTGACTACCTAGTACCTCAACAAAACAGGGATGAACAAGAAAGGAGGGATAAGATGGTTTCTGAGTGGGTAAGTGAGAATGTCTGTCATATGGTTACATAAGTTACTGGTGAGGGTTTGAGACGTTGGTAACACAAAATTTTAGTTATGAAAGGGAAGGAGGGGGAGACTATTAAACAGGAGGAAGGGGATTGGTAGAAGGGAGGGTAGGAAAGGTGAGGAGGTGGATAGGGTTAAATTATGTTACCTACGTGTGCAATGATGTCATTATGTACCAAATAATCTGCATAGTTAACATCCACTACAATGTTTCTAGCTAGGAAAAGTTCAAGAGCTCTGTTGTGTAACACAATGACACAGTTAATAAAAATACGCTGAATTCTTTAAAACTGTTCTTTAGAAAGCAAAGAGGGCTGGGGGTATAGCTCAGTAGAATAAGCACCTGCTTGGCAAATGTAAGGTCCTGAGTTCAATCCCCGGTACTGCCAAAAATAAATAAATAAATAAATACAAAAGGAGGAAAACCCCAGTAAAATGAGTTTTTGAAAATCAGAACGCAGCCACTAACTCGGGTGCCTTAAGGCTGGGGCCAGAAATCAGTTTTATAACAAGTTCTCCTTGTGACTCTGATACAGCTAACAAGTGATACAACTGAAGTGAAAATAGGTATCTTAAAGTACTAAAAAGTACAAACCTGAAAAAAAGTCAATTGGCAAAAAGGGGAGGAAAGCCAGTCCCAGGGCCCATTCTAACGTTAGTATAGGTGCTGCCGAAGCGAGTGCTCCAGGCCCATTCCAGGGTTAGCACCATTGATCCTCTGGCCCCCCTTTCCCGCGGTCCCACTCCTCAGCTGCTTGGTTGTCCCAAGAAGACAAACCAGTGCGCTCAGCCAGGGCACACTTTGAGATCACTCCAGAATGTGTGGATGGCAGAGATGCCCCAGACCCCACCTTGCACAAGCTCAGCCTGAGTTCCAGTGCAGGGAAGCCAGCGTCTGTGTTTGTAATAAGCATCTAGGGCACACAGTGGAGTTGCCTAGACATTCCTTACAAATACATATATATTGAGTTTTTATGTACACACACACACACACACACACACACACACAGGACTCTCCCTTCTTGGACGTCCTGATTTAAGCAGCCTAGGGCAGGACCTCCGCAGCTGAGAAGTTTCTTAGGTGATTTTCCTAAGCAGGCACTGTGCAGTAGTTCACTTTGTCTTAGAGAAATGAAAACAGCTGAGAGAATGGCAAAGGTCATTAAGCACAAAGAAGGAGAGGTTCCCCAAGGGAAAGGAGTGGGGAAGCAGAGTGCCTGGGAAGCTGCTGTAAAGTTGAAAGCTGCTGCGCATTGCTGCGAGCACCAACTTTGATGGGAGATGGCAGAAAGGGCTTGGGGGCGTGAAGTGTGTTTGTGGGTGCTGGGGCCACCGTCAGGCTCCCCGCACCCACTCCCATCTCCGCTGGGACCAGGGCTCTGCAGACAGAGCTGCACCCCGAAGTTCAGGGCCTGGATGTCACAAGAGGCCAGGCTGTCCCAAGGATCTAGAAGTGGCTCAGAGAAGAGAGCAAAGTGGACTGAAGGGAAAGACAATGTGGCCTTTGAGTGGAGGTGGAAGAAAGCAGAACTCCTCCGCTTGCTGCTCTCGGTTTTCACTAGGGACTGAGAAAGGGGAGCAAACAATAAAACGTTACCCCACGTGTGGCTGCCCCTTCATTTGCCAGAAATTTTTATTTCCATCAGTCAGTACCATCTTTGAGTCCTTGACATACTGATGGCGCTTGCATTTTTTCGTTTTGTTTTGTTGCCGAGACAGGGTCTCCCTATGTAGTTCAAGCTGGACTTGAACTCACTATGTAGCCTAGGCTGGCCTTAAAGTCCTGGCAATCCTTCTAGCTCAGCCTCCCGAGTGCCAGGCTTATAGGCACGTGCCATCTTGCCTGTGTACAGTGCTGCTGTGCCTTGTATGTCCTCCCAAAGCCTCACGTGCTCATAGGTGGCGCTTTTCCAAGTGTCTGGGTCTAGGGTGTGTGAGCCTGGATGAAGGGTGCGGTAACTGCGTTGGTCTACTGATTGGTTTAGTGTTGTGCTAGGTGTAGGGTAGTGGGAAGCCCCCATCTGAGTGTGGGTGACACCAACCAATAGGCTAGTAGCCTGGACGGAATATAAAGGGAAAGGGGGAAGGCAGGCTGGCGGCTTTTTCCCTGCCTGCTCTGCCATGGATGGTTTCTCCTCTGCCATGCCACCCT
Organism: Dinomys branickii; assembly: GCA_004027595.1. Taxonomy (NCBI): domain Eukaryota; kingdom Metazoa; phylum Chordata; class Mammalia; order Rodentia; family Dinomyidae; genus Dinomys; species Dinomys branickii. The sequence continues at coordinate 33,679 of PVLD010013896.1, read as the reverse complement.
GTGTTGGAGCCAGATGACTGCAGACTGAAACCTATACAAGCTTTGTGCTAGATAAACCCTTCCCCCTTTAACTTGGGGGTGTCTGGTATTTCGTCCCAACAATGAAAAATCGCTAGATAAGTGGCTTTTAGGGAATTAGAATATTCAGCTTGAAAAATATACTTTTTGAAAGGGGGATACCTCAGAAGTAGAGTGCTTGCTTAGCAGGGGTCAGGCTGTGAATTCCATCCCCAGCACCCCCCACACACACACACACATTATGTTTTTCTTTGGGATCATAGATTAGCTATTTTAAATCTGTTACCTGATTTCCATCATAAACTAATTTTTGTTAAGCCTTTGGCATATAACCTATCATTCTCTAGGATTTCTATGTATATACTTTGTTATTTGAATATCTTTCACCTTCCTAAGTTTATTTGGTCTATAAAACAATCATCTGAAGTTGGAGCAAGGCATTATCTGCTCCTTCTCCAGATGAGAAAATGTGTGGAGAAGGACGGGTACCTGGTGGGGGTCCCCCAGTGAGCAGTGGAGCAAGGGAGGGGGTCCTGCTGTCTTCATGAGGCTTGACCCCTGGTCACTCTCAGCCCTAGCAGAGACCAGAGTCACCACTCTCAGAGCTTCTGACTCAGCAGATCTTGGGCAGGGTCTAAGAGTTTCCATTTCTACCAAGTTTCCGGGTCAGCCTGGAGAAAACTTCCAACAGCCTTAGACCCATGGAAGTTTCATTTCAGCTGAAAAATCATCTCCATGAAACTCAGTACTTCTAATCACCTCCCAAGCAATGGGTCGCTGTGTGTCTGGTGCAAAACAGCGCAGGTCTGCTCCCAGAGTGGGTCTGACCCTCCCTTCTACACGCTCTCCCTGCTCAGCTCAACGCAAAGGTAGAAGTAGAGCAGGAAAACTAAGTCCAGCACCTAGTCCATGACAGGCACATCTTATGTTTGCAGTCACGTCTGCGTGTATATGTGTGTGTGCGTGTATGTGAGCTACTGGGGATTGAACCAAAGGCCTTGGAACTGAGCTACATCCCCAAACTCCTTTTGTTTTTATTTTAATTTTGAGACAGTGCCTTGTTAAGCCACTAAGTTGCCCAGGTTGGGCTTGAACTTGCAATCCTCCTGTTTCAGCCTCATAGAGTGCTAAGACTACAGGTATCCACCACCATGACTGGCTTATGATCACTCTTACAGATACCATTCTCCTTTTGTAGCTTAAGAAACAGGGCTCAAAAAGATTTTGCAACTTACTAAAGAATTGGAATGCCCAGCCTCAAGAAGTACATTATTTGTTGACATTGCAGAATCAACTCTTCCTGCTACACTACCCAATTTCCGGTCTTTTCACCCTCATTTTTGCGAGGCCTGCGGCACATTAGTCAGCGCTGCTTCTCCCATTCTTGGTGGTTACTTACCCCTCCCCCAGGCCTGTGATATTATAATATACGCTACCTCCTTCTAACTCATAACGCTGTTTTCTGAACTTGGGGGCGAGAGCTATGCAGGACTCCTTAGTTATCTGATTAGGTTGACACAAAGACCTAACCAGGAGGAAATTAGTGCAATAAATCGTGCTACCTGCATGCCTGTTCGCGTATCAACATCAAAAACTGTCATGATAGATCTGAATTTTAAAATTAAAAGTCACAAGTATTCATATCTCTGTTTTTTATTTTAAAACCACTTGTCAACACACACACACACACACACACACACACACACAAATGCATACACGCACATTGTACCACATGCTCTGGAGGCATCAGCAGGAAGGTTGACAATGGTCCCCTCAGGGTAGTGGTGCTCTGAGTGAATTCAGGGGCTTTTTTATTTTGCTTTTTCTCAGTTGTATGACTCTTCTTCTTGAGTGTGCTTCCTTTGTGAAGAAAGCCTTCTGTGCCCACCCTCTACACTCAGGCCTTTACACATTCCTGGTATCTCGCCTCTTCATTAATGCCACCTGTGTGCCCCTCTATGCGGAAGATGAGAATTCTCTGGGAGCACGGAGAAAAAGCCAGCTCCTTTGCCGTGTCCACTGCAAGAGCACAAGCTGGCTACCCTACTCCCCTGGGGCCCACATTTTATATGGGGGGGCTATCCAAGGCCATCTAAGAACTGAAGGAAATGATTTCTTCAGGGTTCTTGGGCTCTTCAGGGTATGCATAAGCATAGAGTACACCAGCTCATAAATCCATACAATTTATAACAACAGCATCTATAGCTTAGTAAATACTTAAGAAATCAATGAACAACACCTCTGTGTTGTACCAGCGTCTCAACGACCTTCAGAAATTAATAGCTAGGCTTTGGAGCACTGGATAGGGCAGTAAATCCTCTAGCAATTCTTGATCCAGGTAAGTGTGTCGGGGACCTGCTACAGTGGGGACCCAAGCTGGGCCTGTTGGAAGGAGGAAGATTCTGCAGCCTGGGAACAAGCCTGGGGTCCACCCTCCGCACCGAGCTCTATCTCCAGGGAGACGCCCCCATCAGGTGAGGCACCAGGTCAGGGTAAGTCACACAGTCACATCCAAAGTCTCTTGCCAAGCCAGGCACCCAGTTCAAGGTGTGGGTGGTTTTTCCTGTATCCCCAAGAACATAGCCACCTGTGACCTTGCCACTAGAGCTAGGAAGAACTGCCTTCTCTCACATGAATATACAGAAAGGACAGGGAGAAGAGGATTGCTCCCCAAGCAAAGAGAATTACTTGAAACTAGAACATTTCTAAGCCTGCACAGAAAATCCTGTAAGTCTTTAGAATGGGACCATTAGGATGAAAGCAATTTCTGAACTGGGGTCCAACCCTTAAGTGCTCCACCCAGACAGCCATCCCGAGGAAAACAAAGGAGGCCCCCTTGTCCACCCCTGTCTGGGCCTGCAGGCTCAGGCCTGGAGCTGGCTGCTTACACACACTTTGTTTTCTGAAGAGCTCTCAGTGAAGGCGAAAGTAATGAAACCATTTCTTGTTCCCTGGCTGACAGAGTCCAGCCTGCCTTCGGAGCTCTCCTGCCCCAGTCCGACCTTCACGGTAGAGCACCCTGCAGGAGTGAGGTGCACAAAGAAGGGTTCACGCAGCTGCAGGGTCAGAGGTGTGGCCCGTGATACACCAGGTGCCCATGAGTATTACGTTAACAGCTCTTAGTTATTGCGGGCTGATCAGGCCTGCAATCTCCAAAACGAGTGGATGGCAAAAGCTTAAATAAATGAGACAACTGAAATGATTTCACGACTCCAGGAGGGTTCAACTCCATTACAGATTTTGAGGTTCTCTGGGTTGACACCAAGACTTCCCTGAGTGGACTGTATTTATTAAGTTTTCAAATAAAGAAGGGGGATATTGAAGAAAACACAGGACTCTGGGCAGGACTTGGGAAACTCTTTACGGAATTCTCCATGTAATACTCATGTTAACTTAGGAGAACTTTGTTTTCTCCAGGAAGGCCGGCACTGCAGGAGTGAGACGCCTGCAGCTACAGTCTCCTCTTGGCTAATGAGTGTTGGAGCCAAATGTCCTCAGCTGTGACCTTATCTTGTCCTTTGAGGCCTCTTGGCTTCACCCACCATTACAGGCCTCAGTAGGGATCAGTGACTCACAAGTAAACATGGAAAGCCAATTGGTAAATATAAGTCCTGCTCAGAGCTGCTTCACAGTGGTCTCCATCTCCCCTGGGTATTATTGAAAGCATTTCTCCTGCGTTACAGCTGAACTGACCATCCGAGACACGCACGTCCTCTTTGAGGTGATCTTTTAGAATGTACAAGTGTGTGGAGGCTTCCACTCTCTGCTTCAGGCTGCCTTCCACTGGGAATGAAATTTATATTTAGTCACAAGCCTTCAGCGGTGGAGCAGGATTTCCACTATGTACTGTAAATATTTAAAAATTTTTTCTGTATGTTATGATGCTTTGACATCTTAATCTTGCTGGCTGAGGAGAAACAGCCACTCCAGGCGGTAGCTGACTCCTAGAGGCAGCACAAGACCCAGCTGGGAGCGCCCTTCAACGGCCGACTAACCAGCTCACAGCCTGCACCCTTCACCCATGGACCGCAAGAGGCCACGTTCCCTGCTTTATCCACCCAGGGCCTGGAAAGAGCACCTAGGAGTCACTCCTCTAATTCAGAATCCACTGTGACCCTTTCAGCCTTCCGGCCCTAACCTGTGGCCCACCCCTGCCTTCTCCCACCTGCTTTTCTGGGCTCCCATCTTCTGTCTCCTGTCTGCACTGGTCTTCTTCCCAGGTGCGCTGCATCGTACACCTGGCTGCTGTGAGTAAATCAACCTTTTTGTGTCTCTCTTTCTCCTCCCATGGTGGCACCTTTGTACCCAGGCACATAAAAGGGCACAAAGCCTGTGGTTTTCTTCTTCCATCTTCCCACAGAGGGCTACAGGGACCAAGGCCACAGGCAGGAGGGCAGCGGAGGACGGCAGTGAGGGCTCCGGTAGGCATCACACACACCGAGCCCTTGACGTAGCCTAGTGTTTCTACCAACGCTGCCAGTGCTGCGAGAGCAGACCGAGGTGCCAGCTAAGTGCCCAGAGCCCCTGAACCGCCTCGAGCCCTGAAATCATCTCAATTGTCTCATTTATTTAAGCTTTTGTCGTGCACTCATTTCAGAGATTGCAGGCCTGATCAGCCCGCAATAACTAAGAGCTGTTAACGTAATACTCATGGGCACCTGATATATCATGGGCCGCACCTCTGACCCTGCAGCAGCCTGAACCCTTCCACAGAAACAAATCATTGCATCACAGAGGGGCAGGGAATGCAGACAGATGAAAAATGCCACCTTCTTTAGGCACCTAACAAGATGCTAAGCGCAGGGAGGCATGACCCAATTTGTTGGCCTGCTCTAACACTTTACACAGTTCTGTAGCTTGTGGTTATAACTCTGGACCTGCTGTATTGTCACTTTGCCTCTGCTTCTCCTCCAGAAAGTCCCAAGGAAATAGGGTCTCACTGAGTAGGACCTTCTAGACTAGCAGAGCGTGTCTCATCTCCTGCATGGTGAGTGAGGCGAACCTTCCATCTTCCTGAGACTCAACCAGCTTCCTCCTCTCTGCCTGTGCTGACGGATCTTGTGGATTCATCTGGAGAAACAGTCTCAGCGCCTTTCCACATGGCAACGATACCTACTTCCTCAGCAGACTTGGTCTCTGTGGCCTGCCTCCCGCCTCCCTGAGGATTTCAATGCACGCTACTTCACACTGGGCTTCTAAACAGCTGCTGTTGTGGGCACTGGAGGAGCAGTCCTACCGTGTGGGGAGTCTCTCCCTCAGCTCCCAAACACATCACCCAAACAAGCACATGGGAAGATGCCGTGTCATTTACCATGGAGCAATGTGAATAAAAACAGCAAGGAGATACCACCACAGGGCCATTACACTGACTTTTTAAAAACTAACCAACTAGCTAACTAGCTAACTAGCAATAATTACCAAGTGCTATCCAGAATGTGAAGCAACTGCAACTCTCTTGGGCACATAAAATGTAACAATCACTTTGGGAAAGAATTTGGCAGTGTCTTATACAATTAAATGAGCACTTACCATACAATGTAATAATCCTAGTCCCAATTAGAATAAAAAAACCTAGGTTCCTGTAACAACCTTTCTGCGAATGTCAGTGGGGGCTGGATGTCTTAGTTACTTTTCTCTCCTTGCTAAGACAAAATATATGCTACTGCAAATTAAAGGGGGAAAGGCTTCTTTAGATCGCAGTTGAGAAAGGTTTTAGTCCATAATCCCCTGGTTCCAAGGCAGGGTAGCGCATGCAGAGGGGTAACAGTTCATGGGAGTAGAAGACAGCAAAAGCAACAAGAGAGAGCAAGACAAGCCTCATTCTGCTCCTTATATCGTACCCAGTCCACCAGGGTTAGGGTGGTGCCAATCCAACCAGTTACTGATCCAGCAATCCCTGAATTCCAGGATTGCACTTTGAATCAATCACATACTCTAGATTCAGCCACCTAAGAAAAACCCTATGACTGCATGAGGCATTCGGAGGACATCCAGACACAAATCGTAACATTAGGTCAGTCAGCTTTCTGTCACTATAACAAAGACCTGAGATAGTCAATGTATAAAGAGAAAAGGGCTGTTGAGACTCACAGTGTCGGAGGTTTCGGTGCTGGTCAGGGCCACTGCTTTGGGCAAGGCACCACATCAAGGCAGGTGCACACGGTGCAGTAAAACCATTCACCTCGTGAATGGAAAAGAGAAGAAGTCTCCCCTTGGGAATGGATAAGCAAACTGCGGTGCATCTATACAATCAAGTATTATCCAGAAATACAGAGAAATGAATTACTAAACATGGATAGACCTTGGAAACGTTATGCTAAGTGAAAGAAACCAGGCTCAAAAGACTGATATTCTCAACATGAACCTTTTAAAGAAAAAAAAAAAAAAAAAAAAAAAAAACAGTGGCCACCAGGAACCGGGGTGAGAATAAGGGTTAACTACAGAGAATTATGAGAAAACCCTGAAAGTGATGTAGATATTCTGTCTTAGTTATGGTGACGATTATGCTACTGTACACACAATGATGTGGAGGCAGAGTCTGTGGTCACGCAGATGGTATAAATACCTGCAGTGCGGCATCTCTGGTCAGCTGCCCCAGGGCGGAACTCAACATTTCTTTGTACTGCCCCTAAACTGTTTTCCCATTGGCAGAAACTGCTATTGCTGTTTAGCTGACAGAGGTGACATTGGAGAAGAAAACCAGGCTGTGTTGCTGATTAAACCAAGTTGGGAAGGGCTGTGTCAGGACTGCCTATCACACACCATGTCATACTATCAGCGCCCTTGTGGAAAGCGTAGTCGCACTTTTCTAGCATGGCGAACTTTTCTCATCAAAGGTAAATCCATGGTGAAAGCCATTGGAGACAGCCCCACCCACCATGTGGTTCTGCACAGGACCAGCTTTGGAAGGTCCCCATACTCAGTTTATCCTCCATTCCGCACTCTTCCCACCCCTATTAAAAAATGTTGAATGCCATGGGGCCACTGTCCCTGTGAGTAGTAGTCCAACCTTCAACCAGAAAACCATCTGACTCTGACCTGGAACAGAGCAAGCTGGGCCTGGTCAAAACAGATAAGCCCCGGATGCGGCCTTTCCCCATCACAGAAGGCAGGTGTTCCTGGGAGCCGGCTGCCACTGCTCCTGGATAGAGTCCTTGGAGCCAAGGAGAAACTAGGGTCTGGGTGGCTCTCCCAGGTGGGTTTCTCTCTGCCCTGCCATGCCCCGGGGGTCCTACCAAGCTGCCCACCCTCTTGCAAAACAGGCCAAGGGGGGCTGGAGTGTTTCTCTTATCTTTGGTTTTTCCTCACTCAGGCTCCATTACCCTTTTGGGGGATCATGGGGGCAGAGTCTCACTCTGTAACTCGGGCTGGCCTTGACTGTGAGAAATGGCCCTCCCACTTCATCCTCCTGAGTGCTGGATTACAGGTCTGTACAGCTGCACTTGCTTTTCATTATTCTTTATTGCGTGTTTTATAGTCTCTTGGTTATTCTTGCCAGCAGCTTTCTCTCCCTCTCCCTCGCCATTTCTCCCTCTCCTTCTCTCTCCCCTTCTCTCTCTCCCTAAAAAATAAAAGTGCCTCTTTTAAACTGTACAAATTGATACATGTTGACATGCACGTACAGTCAGAAAACCATCACCCCCAGAATGGAAAGAGAACAACCCAGCACCTTCCAAAGTCTCTGTGTGGCCCTTGGCAATCTGGTTCTCTTGTTGTTGTTGTTATTGTTGTTTTTGTTTGTTTGTTTGTCTTTTTGAGACAGGGTCTTGCTGTGCAGTTCAAGCTGCCTTGAGCTCACTTTGTAGCCCAGGCTGGCCTCCAACTCACAACAATCCTCCTGCCTCAGCCTCCAGAGTGCTGGGATTACAAGTGTGAGCCACCACACCTGACTTGGCCCTCCTGTGTTTACCTGCCCACTGCCCACATTCCAATTTATTTAACTGAAGTGACTTCCATTTATTTGGATACATCTTTTGCCCATGCTGATGTGCAGGATCTTCAAGCCAATATAAATATTTCATGACTATCTGGCCCTTTGGATATACACCCGAGCTCCATCCCCAGGCTATGCCATGAATTCAGAGGGAACAGGTTCCACAATTCAGGCTCCTTCCCACTGGTTCTCACCAAGTGACGGGTGGGGCAGGCTGATGCTTCCGTGGAATCCACGATCCTTTCTCTTCAGCTTCCTTCTTTTTCTGATCATTTTCCTTCACACGTTCCAGGAAGGTGTCTGGACTCTTTGAGTGTTTAATATGCTCAGTACGCACATCAATCCTCTTGGCAAGTATCTTGCCCTTAACTTGCTGGTTTACAACGATGCCAGAAGCATGCTGGGTAACGTTGTAGACTCTTCCTGTTTTGCCATGGTAACATTTGTGCGGCGCTCCCTTTTGCACAGTACCTGTTCCCTTGGTGGCTACAGTACCACCCTTTCTGTAGATTCCCATGTGTGTGGCAACAGGAACAACCCCACGTTTTCTAAAAGGCCTAGAGAACATATGCTGGGTTCCCCTCCTCTTTCCCTTCGTGTTCCTCATTTTGGCAAATCGCTGGAAGAAGGTGGTGCCAGCTGAAAGGCCTCCCCACCTTCCTAACAACCACCAACCTGTCATCCATCACTACAGAGTTTCATACAAATGCAATCGTACAGTGTGTAATCTTTGTCTGTCTGCTTTTACTCAGAAGGGCATGTCGCAATCTATCTCTACTGTCCCATGTACCAACAACACGTTCCTTCGCATTGCTGAGCAGTATTCCATCACACGTATATTCACAAGTTGGTGGACATTTAAATCGCTCCAGGATGGGGCAGGCTTTCCCTGAAACCAGTCAGGCTGGGTCCTTCAGAAGACACCAGAGCTCCCAGCTGCCAGGCCCCCTGCTCTGGTGATACCTCACCTGCTGTGGTGGGAGCGGCAGGGGTCACACAGGCTCACTCTCTTCCTGCTTCCCACCCTTCCTGCAGCTTCTCAGGTCACAGCTACCCTTGAGCAGAGGTAGGAGGAGGGGCCCATTCCTTTGCTATCCCACATGGCTGCCATTTGGGATAAAGGCAGGTCCCTGAGGAGTGGTAGGTTGCTGACAGTTTTTATAACATCAGCTCTTGCAATATGTGTTTAAGAAGCCAATATAAGATGTTTATGGCCCTGCTCCTTCAACGCTGTCAATTGAAACCACTAGAGAATCACATAAAATGCAGATTTTGGTTCGGTAGGCCCGGGGTTGGCAAGCTCTCTGCTGCTGGTCCTCAGACCACGCTCGTGCAAGGGGCCAATCCAGGTGTTTAATCATTTAACAATTGCTTTCTAACAAATGTTTAATCACTACCCACAATGCCATGAAGTGCAAGCTAATGTAACCCTTCCTCTTTCCCTCAGTCCCCTGCAGCTGTTCTAGGCCAGTGGGCCCCCTACAGAACACCCCAAACAATTTCCTGAAGCTATGCTGACACTCAGTTTGGGCGGCAGCAGATTTTAGGGAATCAAGAACACAACATCCAGCTTTTCTTGTTTTCTGCCTTCTACTTTGATCCCTGAGAAATAACTGGATTGTGGAACCAATGTTCTGCAGCAGTGCGTTACGGGATTGGCCCAGGGACTCATTAGATGAAAGGAAAATAAGGGTACTGCTAAGAAAGGAAGAGTTCTTGACTTGTATTATAATTGCTTGGGGCTGGGGATATAGCTCAGTGGAATAAGCGCTTGCCTAGCAAGCGCAGGGTCCTGAGTTCGATCCCCAGTACCGAAAAAAAATAAATAAATAATTGCTAATTATGATCTTGTAGCAACCCAAGGAATGAATGGTGAATCTGAAGCACACTATAAGTTTAGAAACCTAGATTTTGAGAGAAGCTTCCCAAGGGGCCACATTTGATCTGCAGTTCCCACTAATACCCTACCGCTCCTTCCTCTGGCCTTCAATAGATCCTGTCCTTGAGGAATGGCTGCTTTTGTTTGACCCATCCTTTTGGCTGTGCATGCTGTTCATTTGGAGCTAAATTCTAAAGGAATCCTTTCTCCTTGAGGACTAACTGTCACAGACGTATCTAGGGTGAAGATGAACTGGTAATGGCCTCTGTGGAAATCACAGGTCTCTGGACACAAGGTACTGATAAAATGATTCGTTCAATCAGGCAAAATCTCATATAATTTGCAAGGCACTATGGATACGGTCCTCTCAAGGGGAACAAGACACAAGTTGATGTGTTTACTCATTCCTATGAGGAGTTACGGATTGTTCCACAGTGCTGGAGAAGAGAAGGGTCGCTGGTAGCCACGGTAGCCAAGGTAGACTGCTGTAGGTCATTCTTATGACAGCTGAATGACAGGTAGGAGAGTCTAGGGCAAGTCAGAGTGGAAGAATGACTGGAACCAAGGCTTGGGGTGGGAATGCCTACTGTGTCTTTAGGAAATGGTCCCTACCCGTGTCCCTATCTGGAGAAATGGAACAGAAAGATGTGAACGGAGCCAGGGGGCTGCTTTCACCCCATTACGGACCAGCTCTGTCTGAGGCAAGCTGGGGGCACAGGAGTGACGGACCCAAGAAGGCCCTTGAGCTTGCACCGTGCTCTGACGGGATAATGCCAGCGAGCTGGGAGAGACAGTCAACTAGGGGAGCTCCAGGGAGATTCTCACGGACGAGGTCCCCAGATTAAAGGGCACACATGTGCAAGACACAGCGACAGTGGGCAGCGCGGAGCAGAGCGAGAGTGCAAGAGCGGCCGGGTCTTTGTGATCTCGTAGAGGTTGTGTCTCATGTTCGCATCCTCACGTGCAGGCCTCGTAGGTGCACATGTAGCCGTCCGCTGCTAAGTCATGGTTACGTAACTGTATCCCACTGTGCGCTTGTGCTAGACAGCGGGGTCACAGCCCTAGCTGAGCTCTGAAGCAGTCTGAGTGGCTCCACACACCAGGCCACTGTGTCTGTTCTTCACAGCACCTCGCCTGGGCTGGGGTTGCAGGAACAGAAAAGGGAGTTTGGGTGAGGGAGCCAGGAAGGAGACTCCCAGGACTGGGGGGCTGTGCATCAAGATAATGGGGACAAGGCAGTGCTTGTGCTGCAGTTTTGAGACTTTCGGGGAGAATACAGTCCCCTGTCTTGAATTCCATTTTAGTTCAACTGAGCCAGTTCTGTGAAAATGTGCAGTGTGCAGTTAGAAACATCTCCTGCAGTTCTGAAAGCAAAAGCCTCCTGGGAGTGGGGAGGAGACTGTCCACATGGAGTCCCGCGTTAGTTCTACACACAAGCAGGCAGAAACACAAGACTCTCCAAGACTCCACACAGAGTCAGTCCCTGGGGCTCTGTGAGTGGGACACAGGGTCCCTCAGCCAAGTTCTCCAGTTTCCACAAGGAACAGTTTCCTCCTGTATCAGCAGACCCCAGGGTTGTAGGTGGGGTGGTTGCAGATGGTGATGCTGGTGTTAAGATTGAGAATCTCTTAGGCCAATCATCTCAATACAGTGTATACGAACAAATCAAAACTAACTGGTTCATTAATTTGGTATCTCACAGAACAAGAATAGTTCTGAGAACTCCCGCCAACAGTGTGACCATTTACAGAAAAAGGGAAGTGAAGCTTAGAAAATCACTTAACCTACTACAGTTTTGTCAAGCAACCAATAAATTGGTTACAGCTTAGTTAACTGGCTACAGGGCCTGCTGCAACCAACCAAAGCTCACTATTTTGATTAAACTACATTAGTTTGGTTTGTCAGGCCCAGTGTAGGTGCTAAGTCCAAATCCGTGGCTTCCCCCAAATTTTATTTAAGGTGGGGAAACCCCCAAGTGGATGAGAGGACAGGGCAGGCAGGGCAGACAAGGGTAGGCATGCACTTTCTAAATGCTTGTGATGTGTCAGGCACTAGAGGAAGCAGGGCATGGTGGAGACTGGTGAGCCCCATGCGCACTGCCCCACCCAGAAATGTCTGCATTCTGCAAATGGGACAGAAATTAAAGAAGGAAAGGAGAACAAATGCAGGGCTCCCTGTGGGCCACCTCTGCCCCTGTGCCAGGAGGCTCTTGCTTTCAAATCCCTGGGTGAATGTTCCTAACTGGCTGCTGGACATTTTAACAGAACTGCCTCCGTTTAACTTGATTTCCTGAGGCAGGAGGATCTTTGGGAGTTTGAGACCAGCCTGAGCTACAAAGTGAGCTCAAAGACAGCCTGAACTGCATAGCCAGACCCTGTCTTAAATAGACAAAAATCAAAACAATATATAACTTGATTTCCCAGGAGTAGGAAATCAAGACACAGAGAGGCGATGACCCTGAGGTCAAAATGAAACAATTTCAGGTGATAGCCGTGGTCAGCAGTGTCAGATGGTACCCAAGAGGGAAGAAGGAAAAGAATTGCGTGGAGACCGCTGACTGGGGAACTTAACAGTGAAATTTGGCAGCAAGTTCAGCTATCCTAAGGGGTGAAGGAATGGGAACGTTGTAGGTAGAAGATTGAGCATGGATATATTTTTGGGAAATCTGTTTAGTAAAAGGAAAAGTAAGTGCTGGTACTTCAAGAGGAGGGCAATGTAGGATGTGTTTAAAGATAAGAAAGAGAGCCCGAGCTCGAGAAAGAGGTGTTCCCAGCTCTGAACACTAGAACCCCCCCGGTAGCCAGTGACGGCTCCTCCACATCCTGACCATTAGTCTACCCAGATTTCTGCTAGCCCCAGCTTAGTTGACAGTGGTGCTCACTCAGGGTTTGGGATTTGCTTGGAAAATTTTGCTAGTTGTCTTTCTTCCCAACAATTGTGCTAGTTGTCTTCATATAGAAAACACCTTTTAACCCCCAACTATAAAACACACACAGAGAAAAACCCTCTACCTATTTGCGCCAAATAACCAGCTTTCTCCAGTCTGGTATCATCTGTGGATGTCTCAGCTGCAGTGTGAGAGCAGGAGCACTGTGATGAGGGCTGCACATGAAGGGAAGCTCTCCTTCCTCTGGGAAGTGTGAAGGAGGGGAAAGATTAGGGAATTCAAACAAGCTAAGCCAGAGCTCCTCCTCCTCCAGCCAATCATTCCCCAATCAGCCACCCATTATTCCTTCTCTTCACTATTCATTGATCTGTTCACCCAGTCAAAATGTGTGGAGAACCCACAACATACCTACTCCAGAAACAAGAGGTAAAAACACCAAGAAAGCCACGGAAAAGACTGAAACCAGCCCAGCAGTGACTCAGAGGGCTGGGCACGCCTAAGTTTCAGGGGAAAACCTGTTTCATTCACTCTCCTCACTGCTTGGGATTTCTTCCACCCATTAGAATCTCAGGACGCTCCCTCTCCTTCCTAGGAAATAAAGCTATCGTTTCTCTGTTCTGGGCAATAATGGGGGCACAGGATACCAACTCACTTAAAGGCTTTATCTAAATTGCCAAATCTAGAGGTGGACACGAATGCAAAATGCATGATAATTCCTGCTATCCATCACAGCAATGAGGAAATGAGGATTTCATAACATTAAAACCTGAAGCTTAGGCCTGTTCTACCAGGCCCTGTTCTACCAGGAGCTCACTGCCAGACATTCTGCAACCTTCGCTGCCTAGCGGTTAGATCCCCAGTGTCTGGGTCCCCACTGCTCCCAGTTCCACCCTGGGGATGCCTGCCCCGGGCCACTTTCTCACTTCTGTCACCTTGAGCTGCTTCTCCATGGATGAGTGAGCTCGACCTTGGGCCAGGGAAAGCAACAGTCAGGACCACTAGCCACAGCACAGAATGAAATGAATGAAAGATTTTAACAAACAAGCAGGAAAAAACATCCTACCTCATTTTAATATTGTCAGGCAAGGAAACATACACCAGGCTATAGCTAAATAATGCTCATTAAAAGTACTCATAATTTAAATATTTCTCATTGAAAAATGTTGTTATGGAGGGAGATTTGTAAAATATTGAAAAGGATTAAGTAGAAAAAAAAAAGGATTAAGTAGAAATAATAACCAATCCAAAAATCTACCACTCAGAAATAAACACTTTTAACATTTGATCTATTGCCAGTGTTTTTAATTTGCCTTTATTTTTTATGAATGTACAACATTGTTATCAGTAGTGTAAATACTTTTGTAATCTACTTTTTATTTGATTTAATATATCTTGTCCACTTTCCCATATGTTATATGTTCTCTTATGATATATTTATAGTCACAGTATATCCACAGAAAGAATGCTAATAAGATACTTTACGTGAAATAATTTATTTTTCATAACTTAATGAAGTAGATGATACAAAAGTGTCCTTATTTTACAAATGACAAAGCTGAAGTGTAGAGAAGCCACACAGCTATGAAGTGGGGATTCAGGCTTTGAACCTGAGCAGTCTTGGTATCACCTCTTAACTGCTAGCCCACACTGCAATACAATTTAACTAAGCAACCCCCTATCATTCCAGATCCTCCTAACTCAGGGGTCTTTTGCCCTCATGAACAACTCTGGGATGAGCATCCTTGAATACACACATTGATACACTTGTGTAGTGATTTCCTACTTTTACAACTTTTGACACATATCGCCAAATTTCAGAAACTGAGGTGTATCCCTATAATCCCAGCACTTGGGAGACTGAGGCAGGAGGATTGTAAGTCCAAGTTCAACCTAGGCATTTTATTTTTTATTTTGTTTGTTTGTTTTCTTGTCTTTTTGATACAGGGTCTTGCTGTGCAGTTCAAGCTGGCCTTGAGCTCACTTTGTAGCCTAGGCTGGTCTTGAATTTGCAATGATCCTCCAGCCTCAGCCTTCTGAGTGCTGAGATTACAGGAGTGTGCCACTACGCCCGGCTATTTTTTATTTTATTTTATTTTATTTTTTGTCTTTTTTTGGGATGGTCTGGCTATGAAGTTCAGGCTGGTCTTGAGCTCACTTTATAGCCCTGGCTGGTGTTGAACTTGTAACCGTCCTCCTGCCTCAGCCTCCTGAGTGCTGGGATTATAGGCATGTGCCAGCATGCCCGGCAACCTAGGCATTTTAAAGACTCAGGCAGACCCTGTCTCAAATATTTTTAAAAATAGAAAATATTGGTGATATAGCTCAGAACAAAGACCCTGGGTTCAATCTCATTACTGGGAGAAAAAAATCAGAAATAAATCAAATTATATTCTTTTTTTGGTACCGGGAATTGAACTCAAGACCTTGTGCTTCCCAGGCGTACCACTGAGCTATATCCCCAGCCCTCAAATTATATTGGGTATATACAGAAGTATTAATTTTAATAAACTCTTACAGTACTGGGTTTTTTTCTTTGTAATTTATTTGATGAGAATGATTCTTTGTGATTGTTCCTTATTTACTAGTTTTATACAATTTTTTTCACTAAATAGACCGGTTATTTACATTTTTCTTTTAGAAACCATGAATGACCTTATTTTCATATTTTCTATTAGGAGTTTCACTTTTGTTTGTCAGCATCCTGTATAAAAAGAACCTTAATCTTACATCTGCTATCTATACATGATGTGATAAAAAAAAAGTAATGAGTGCCACTCTAGGCCATCCTACAGAAAAGCAGGATCTTCAGCTGGAGAAGGGGCACATTAAACCTCATTCGGGGTGTGTCAGACAGAATGTGGTGAGCTTCAGCTTGTTTGGTGCAGTCATCTAGTTGTGAGCTACAGTTGAGAGAAGGTGTGTTTTAAAATGTACCATAAGTCAGCAGTCCCCAACTACTTGGCACCAGGGACTGGTTTCGTGGCAGACATTTTTCCAGACAGGGAGGATCGTTTCAGGATGATTCAAGTGCATTACATTTATTGTGCACTTTATTTCTATTATTATTCCATTGTACTATATAATGAAATAATTACGCAACTCACTAGAAGCAGTGGGAGCCTTGAGCTTGTTTCCAGCAAGTAGATGATCCCATCTGAGGGCAGTGAGAAATAATGACACCTAAAGTGTATTGCTTGTATCCAGTCTCTTCCATAGTCTCCCTTTGGCCTGCCACCAGAGGCAGTGGGTCACTTGCCACTCACTGATTAGTTTTCATCTGAGTCTAGAAACAATTGATGTATTATGGTCTCTGTGCAGTCAACCTCTCTCCTAATGTTAATCTGCATTTGCAGCTGCTCCTCAGCACTTGTATCACTGCTTCAGCTCCACCTAAGATCATCAGGCATTAGGTTGTCTACATAAGGAGCAGGCAACCTAGATCCCTCAGAGGTGAAGTTCACAGTACGATTTTTGCTCCTATGAGAATCTCATGCCGTTGCTGACCCGACATGATGTGGAGCTCAGGCAGCAATTTGAATGACAGGGAGCAGTTGTAAACACAAATAAAGCAGACTTGTTCCAGTCCATGGCTGGAGGCTTGGGGATCCCTGCCATAAATCATTGTGTTTATACAAAGCAATAGTGTTTATAGGTTTCATTAGAGCTGCCATGCTGCTTCATTGTTGTGGTTTTTTTTTTTTTTGTGGTACCAGGGATCGAACTCAGGACCCTGCGCTTGCTAGGCAAGCGCTTATTCCACTGAGCTATATCCCCAGCCCATGCTGCTTCATGAACAACACAATCACCTAAAATTTTTGTTCTGAAATGCAGAAAGTGCTAAAGAAACACACAAAATGTCAAAATCAGTTTAAGGTGATGCTCTGTGTTTTAGAAAAGGTGTGCAGAGTTTATAAGTGATTTAAATGCTTTCATAATGGTTGTAAATCAGTTGAAGACAACCGATGAGACATCCTTTAACATCAAAACCCCAAGAGAATATTGCAAGAGTAAGCAAAATGATTCAGTTAAACAGGCGGTTGGCTGTTAGGGAAATTTCCAATGCTCTGAACATCTTTTATGATTCCATTCCAAGCATTTTAACAACAGATTTGAATATGAGGTGAGTGAGTAGGAAATTTGTCCTATGCGTTTTGACCACTAAACCCAAAGCAATAGTATTTATAGGTTTCATTAGAGCTGCCATGCTGCTTCAGAGTTCTGGTTTTTAAGAACTGTAATTACAGGAGATGAAATGTGAGTCTTTGTGGATGATACATCTTAAGACCAGCATTCAGAGTTCTTGCTGGAAACCACCCAGTTCACACCTGGTGTGAAAACAGCAAAATTAATCAAGACCCAGCATCAAGGTGATTTTGAGTGTTGACCTTGATGTGATGAGATTGAGTTTGTACAGTGAGCTCTGAAGAGCAGAAGGGATTATTTAGGAGTTTAACAAACACTGTGCATAGAAAACAGCCTGAGAAACGGGCAAGTGATTTTACCCTCCATCGTGACAGCATCCAGGGTTATACATCACTTCTGGTATAGCAGTTTCTGTCAAATAAACACATTACAATGTGTCCTCACCCACCTTATTCACCAGATCTGGCGCCGTGAAATTTTTGGCTCTTCTCCAGAGTCAAAATGATTATGAAAGGTAAACACTATTAACTTGATTCAGGATACTGAGGCAGACATGGCAGTGTGAGGAAAGGCACTCATGAGAGAGGACTTCTAGAACTGCTTCAGAAAGAGGCAAGAATGGTGGTATAGGTGTGCTCAAAGTGAGGGGATATTTCGAGGGAGATTAACTGCAATGTGTCTTTTACTATAACAATTTTTTAAAAAAGCATTCACTGTATATTCTGATCATCCTGTCTAGCTAAGAAACATTATACAAGGTTATTATTTGCCTTTTAGTATTACCTGATGGGTTTCTGGCCTCTCTGTAATTCCTGCTATGGCACCGCCCACTCAAGGTCATGTGCTATGGTGCTGAGCCAATATGAGGCACTGGCCACTAGAGGTCATGTACTAAGCCCCACCCTTCTTCCTCTGAGTCAAATTACGACTTCTACTTCTCTTTTTTTAATATCCTGTTTCCTTTTCCCTCACTCCTGCCTGGGCCTATTTAACCTTTGACCCACCCTCCCCAGGCCAGGCCCTCAGAAGTTCCATGTCTCTGTTTCCTACTGTTGTCTTCTGGACTCCCACAATAAAGGTATTTTATTCTGCTTTATTTCTCTCTGCTCTGGAAAAACCCATCATTACCTTTCTGCCTGTGTAAAGAGAAAATATCTTCTTGGAAACTCTCTGGCAAATAGTGGGGTTTTTTTTTTGTTTTTGTTTTTGTTTCGTCTTTTTTGAGACAGGGTTTCACTATGCAGTTCAAGACGGCCTTGAACTCACTTTGTGGGGCAGCCTGGCCTTAAACTCGAAGCGATCCTCTTGCCTCAGCCTCCCCATGTGCTAGGATTACAAATGTGCACATGGGCACTACAACACCCAGCTTCAGTTTTTCATAGTTTTTTTATAATAAAAAAATTTTTATACTTTTTTATACTAAAAGGCAAATAGTGGTTTTTTTATAGTGGTTTTTCAAAACCTACAGATACTTTACACAATTATTTTGTTAAATTCATTGATCTTTCCCCCTTCTGTTTTGTTTTCAGTGCCAAATCAGAAAGGCTTTCCCTACTGTAAGAGAAGGTAAATATTCACTCATATTTAGTTTGAGTTCTTTCCAAACTGTCATTTAATGACTTTCTGACTGAGGAAAGCTGCAGAAAATCAGAACAACGGCATCTGGTCACTTGATTGATTGTCCTGCCCAATAGCTACCTTGCTGTCACTTAAAAAAATGTGCCTCTCAGGGGAAGACAGGCCTTGATGGCTCAGAGATTTTCATCCCCCTCGTCCCCGGAGGTGTCATTTCCTCTCGCAGAGGCATCTGCTCCAGGCAAGGGGATTTCTTGCAGCTGGTGGAGGCTGAGTTTACAATCTGTGTGCACTTGGGTCACTTTTCTTTTCTCTCTGCACCTCTACAAAAGTTACATTTAGGAGAAACAAGCACCTGCAGCTGCCAAACACACTGAAAAATTGGCGTAAGGTCTCTCATATTTTTTTCCTTAAAAAAAAATAGATAACCACCTTTACGTAAGTGTGCTAACCCATGTCCCTGTAGAAACAAGCCCACCTCAGAGACCACCTCTAACTGCTGGACCTAAGGCAGTGAAGCCACTTTCCAAGCCCCGCCAGGATTCTTGCTGAGTGACAGGAAGTCAGGATGTCAGCATGTGTCCTTTCAGCAAAGATGCAAAGATGAGCACACACTCGCAGCATACAGGACCTTTTCCAAACGAACTTCATGAGTGCCTCACAAGCAGCTGGACTTAAGCACAAGTACCCACCTGCGTTGGGACAGCCTATAAATTCACCATATTACAATGTTTCTTCCTCTCTTTCATGGGAAAGTTTTTCCTTTCTTCACCGTGCTCCTTCCAGAGAGTTTCCAAGATGGTATTTTCTCTTCACGTGGACAGAAAGGTAAGGACAGAGCTTCTGCTGAGACAGAGTGGAGGGAATGGGCCCAGGTTCCCCAAGTCAGCTCCCCAAGTGCAACCATCAGGAGGATGCGGGCTGCCAGCTTCCTCACCTGAGATGGGAGCTAAGAGGAACAGCTGAAGTTTGTGGTGACCTACCCCCGTTCCTTCTCCCAAACAAGGAGCTTCAAACTTAGATAATCCATTTCGGCCTCTTTCAGTTTCTTCCTCTTTTTAAATCTTTTTCACACAAACATGCTTCAAATACCCTTTAGCTGAGGTAACGAGAGTAGCAAAGTCTACCTCTAAAATTTGGGTTCTCGAGGGTGGGAATATAAACTAAGAGACATGAAGGAAATCTGTTCTAAAACAAAGAACAGATGGGATGAAGGAAAGTAGAAAAGAAAAAGACAAAAATGTATGTATGTATATATGAATATACATATATGCAGGAGGGCTAACATAGTTCTACTACTGTATTATATCCCTTAATGCTAAGCAATAATCGATGACGGGTTATTTGATCAATCTTGTATGTCTGTATGTGTTATCCTGAACACACACTTCAAAGATATCAATATGTAAAGCAGCAACTATTGGTGTTTTTTTGTTGTGGTTGTTGTTGCTGTTGTTGATGTTTGCCTGTTTTGTTTTTTGTCTTTGGATTTTTGGTTTTTGTGTTTTTTCTGTTGTTGAGAGGATTAATTGTCTGACTAAATTTGCATGTCTGTATATGGGTTTATATATTTACACTTCGAAGATATCAATGGATAAAGCAATAACCACTGTTGAGACCATATCACCTTGTCTATAG
>PVLD010013896.1:0-13506 GCA_004027595.1 Dinomys branickii | reverse complement strand
TAAATAAATAAATAAATAAATAATAAAATTTGGGCTCTGAGACCAGATGGTGTTCCTCACAGATGCCATTTCATTTCCTCATAAGGCTCAGCACCACCTGCACTGAGCCTGTTCTGTAATTTATGATCTTTCCCCCACTAGAGTGTGAGCTCCATTAGGAATAAGCCTTATCTTTTTCCAACCTATACTTTTTCCCAGCACTGTGAATGTGGGCTGACTGGCCCGCGATGTATGACTGAATCCAAGGACGTCTCCAGGGCCCCTTTCCCTTGCTGTCCTGCACGCTGCTGCTGAGAGGGGAAAAGACGTGCGGCTGTTCCTCCTTTGCTCTTTCCCTCTCTCTCTGGTTCTTGGCTGTTTCGAGGAGAGCAGCCTTCCTCTAGCCTCTCCTTCCGCCATGAAGTTCTACTGTGCCTCAAGCCCACAGCAATGGAACCATCCAGTCATGGGCTGAAACCGTGAACCAAAACACACTTTTTCTAAACTGCCACCCTTGGGTAACTCACTACAGCGTCGGAAAGCTGATTAACACAGAAGCCAGGGGGAGAGGACAACACTGTTAGCCTGGGACGCCACACATCTGTGGAAGGGATGACTGGGTTGGGCAGAGGAGGAAGATGAAGAAATTCTGTGTTTCAAATCACTGAGGATATCAAGGTGTCAGCCTCCTCTCGTCCCTCTTTGGTCCCTCCTACATGTGTGCCTGGAGGTTGGGGAATTGTGACTGGGCCTATTTGCTCTTACTCTGAGCTCTCATCAAAAACAGGAATTCAAAGATGGAAGGGTTAAAATGCAACTAAGACCCTCACCGTGCTCCTTAGGGGGCTTCCCAGCCTGTTGGAATCCATCTCCTGATATTTAGGCATAACCCATGTATTGATTTTATCATTATTGTTTTTCAATCTGGAAATAGAGAACAGCAGGCCTGCTTTACAGGGAGATTTCCATGGACCTGCTTAGGATGCTGATTATCTGGCAGAACCCAGTGGAATTGGGGGCCTTTAATTTTTTTCATCATTTTTAGCAGACAGGCCTATTCTGCTGCCAAGAAAAAAAGAAAGCAACTGGGCTGGAGATCAAATGAAATGATAATTCTGGACTTTAAAAATCAGAGTTGCATATATGCCAGAGGGCTCAGCAGTCTTGTCAAACGCGTTTCAAGAACAGCAGGTTTCTTAAGCACCTCGCTGCATGTGGTATTGGCAAACCTGTGCAGGGCTTCCCTGCCTGCTGGAAATGCCTGCGCTTTGTTCATAGTGGAACACCTTGAGATTGTCAAATAGTAACAGGTAGAAATATGACTTGTCATGCCACATAAGTAGGGTTTGTGAACCAGATATGAATTGTCTGCCAAAAAGCAAACACTAGAAGCATGGAGGGAGCTAGACGCCTCAAAACTTATTTAACTAAAGCCAAAACACAAGTTCAGAACGATGCCAAATTGTCCCAGTGTGTGTCTCTACCGGCGAGTGTAAATTTTCTAGGGAACTGTCTACCCGTCCAGGCAAAAGCACACTGGTCCCTTGGCCTTGACATTAAAGTTCTTAAGCAAGGTGGCCTCAGATACAGGCTGGACACACCAAGACCACAACCGTGTCAGGAGTGGAAGTGATTCCTTTCCAGGGCCACACAGCCCCGCCATTTGGCAAACGCTGTTGCCAGGGACAAACACCGAGACAAACAGCCTAAAACATCTGTAGGGCTAGGAGTGCTAGTCAGTGGTAAGGATTTGCCTAGCACGGGGCAGGCCCTGGGTTCCGCCCCAGCACAGCACAACAACAACAAAAAAGAAACAAAAACAAGTTTCTGTAGCTTCTCCCACAGTTCCAGAAACAGAGTTGGTTACAGCCACCATCCAAGTAAGCACTAGGAAAATTGGCATCGAGTAGCAAAGCATGGCAGATCCATGTCATACAAAGGACAGATCTAATCAATCTAAATGTGTTTACCATTAATGTTTATCTGCTTCAGAAGAGTTATCTTTTAGGCTTAATCATAAGTTTTGTAGACCTTTTCTTTTCTTTATTTTTGAGACAGGGTCTCAGCATGTAGTTCAGAACAGTCTTGAACTCACTATATAGACCAAGCTGGCCTCAAACTCTCAGAGATCCTCCTGCCTCAGCTTCTCAAGTACTGGCATTATAGGTGTACACCACCATACTCAGCTTATCATGAGTTTTAAAAACAAACTTGAATTTCCTAGTTAGCTAAAAAAAAAAAAAGACTAAAAATGAGATAAAATTTTTAAAAAAATTTTTTTAAGAACCCATTTTTTGAGCCAGGTATCATGGCACACACCTGTAATCTGGCACACTAGGAGGCTGAGACAGGAGGATTGCAAGTTGAGCTAAGCCTGGGCAACTTATACTTTTGTAAGACTCTGTCTCAGAACAAAAACAAATAAAAAGGGCCGAAGGTACAGCCTAGTGTGAGGCCCCGGGTTTAACCGCTAGTTCTGGGGTGCGGGCAAACATCTCTGAGTATGTTGTCTTTAGCTGTTTTAGACCTAAGGCCTCATTCACAGGGATATTTGCTCTAACACCGGGCCTTACTCCCAGCCCTTTTTCTTTGCGTTTTCACTTCTTTTCCTTCCAGGATGGAGCAAATCCTATCTTAACAGAACTCAGTTGTCTTAGGAACTAAACCGTGGATCAGGACAGGTATAGGGACATTTGCAAAACACTGAGGTGCTTTCCAAACACACAATTTACAGAATAGTATAAAAAAAGAATCCAATATTTGAAACCCTTTGCTGAAGCCTAAATATTACAGTCAGGTGAGTTCCTAAAGTGCTAGGATTTCATGAATTCACTTGAAAAAAAATATTCGTTGCATATGTATGATGGAACCAAAGCAAATCTTTAACTTTTAATCCCTTTCTATTTATTCAGGCAACAAAGTAATCATTTCTGTCTTGTTGCTGCTTCATAGGAAAGATGCCTCATGCTCAGATCCTCAGCCAAGAGCACTGATCCTGTGTGTAGTTTTGGTCCCTCTGCCCCACCTTGAACACCCTCCGTCCTCTATACTGGCTGAGACCTAATACGTTCAGGAAAACACACACAGAAGCAGTGCAGGCACGGATCACTCTGCACAGAGCCTGGGACAAGGCACACACACAAGGCTGGCAACTACGAGACTGAGTTCTAGTCCCTGCTCTGCCTGCCACTCTCCAGTTCTTGGGAAATCACTTAAGCCTGGAAACTTCACTT
The DNA here is from genome assembly GCA_004027595.1 of Dinomys branickii. NCBI lineage: Eukaryota > Metazoa > Chordata > Mammalia > Rodentia > Dinomyidae > Dinomys > Dinomys branickii. The sequence continues at coordinate 10,294 of PVLD010013896.1, read as the reverse complement.
TCTTCACCAATAAAACAAGGAAGAAATTAGATCAGTAGCTCTTAACCTGGGGCCCAGGGCCCCCAAAGAATTCAAGGATTGTATTAAGGGCCTGTGAACTTGTATGGGGAAAAATGGTATTTTACCTTTACTAAAATCTAACTGGAAGTGGACATTTCCTCCCAGTATGAGTGCAGGTTATAACCCACAGCAGCACAGTGAACGGTAGCTGTGCCAGATCACTGACAGAAATGGCAGTGCCTTGTATTTGCCAGGATCTGGATGTAGAACATCCATGAAGGGCTGGGGATGTAGCTCAGTGGCATAAGCGCCTGTCTGACAAGCACAAGGTCCTGAGTTCAATTCCCGGTACAAAATAACTAAATAAATAGAACTTCCATGAAAAGCTTCGCATGTCTGGAAGATGACTGGTGCATGGGGGTGATGTACTGGACCTGAAGGAAGAGGCGAGTAGGACCACTCATACTCTGGTGGTTGTGGGGTGCTCTGGACCAGGTTCCTAAGCTTAAATCTTGTCTCTAGCTTATAAACAGCATGGCCTTGGGCAAAACTTTCAACCCTGTGGGGCCTATGTGCAGCATATTGATAATCATTTCTCATAGCATTGTTCTGAGAATTAAATAACATGGGTAAAGTCAGCATAGTGCTTGCAATACTAAATGGTCATTGAACATTAACTTGTGTCTTACTTATTGCTAAGACAAAATACCACTGAAAGTTAAAAGAGGAAAGATTTATTGTAGCTCACAGTTTGTAGAGGAGGTTTCGGCTCACAGCTGGCTGGCTCAATGCAGCTGGCAGGGTGGGATAAAGGACTAATTCAGAGCAGGCAGAAGGCAGCAAGGAGGCAAGCAGGGAAATAGGGCGGCAGCGAATGACAGCAGCGCTCTCTCAGTCCTCCATATTAAACCCGGGCTATGCGCCCTTGGGGCAGGCGGCGCTCGCACCCAGGCCGGGCTTCTCACCGCTCAACCCCAGAGCTGTACCAAATCAACCGGTAGGTGGCTTCACTGATCACACACCTTGATCCAGCAGCACGCTCTAATGCAGCCACCTCTGAAAAGCCCCATCTATGACCACATAAGGCTTTGGGGGGACGTCTAGACACAAGCTCTGACAATTTGAATAAGAAAAGCACACAGAGGAGGAGCCAGTCAGGGTGGCACACACCTGCAATCCCAGAACTCTGGGGTGTTGAGGCAGGAGGAATAAAACATTAGAGTCCAGCCTGGGCGACTCAGTGACTTAATAAGATCCGGTGTCAAAGTTAAAAGGAGAGTGGGGTGAGGATGTAGTTAAGTATGAAAGCCCTGTACCACAAAAGCAAATTTTAAAAATACAGGAATATTTCGCATTTATGCTTGTGTGTGTACAAAGGCAGCATCAGTCAAGTTTTTTAATCACAAGCTGGAGAAACTGAGTTAGGACATTGAAGCAGGAGGTACACTTACGGGAAGGCTTCAAGGAGGTTCAGAGAACCAACAGCAGGCAGGGAAAGCTGGGTCAAAAAGGGACCAGAAGCAGATGAGGAACCGGATCCAAATGCTGAATTTCCTTGGCATGTCTTATTCAGCCTTTAAACTTCTTACACATTTAAAATTCTTGTCCAAGATAGGTGTGGTAGTGCACTCCTGTAATCCCAGCACTCAGGAAGCTGAGGCAGGAGGATTGCCATGAGTTCAAGGCCAACCTGGGCTACATAGTGAGTTCAGGGCTAGCCTGAACTACATAGTGAGACCCTGCCTCAAAAAAACAAAAAAAACTTTTTTGCCCATGTTTGTTTTGATAAGCATATAATTTAGGCTATATCATACTTAAACTTTAATATTTTCCCCGCAAATCTTCAAATAAAATGGATGTTATGGGGCTGGGAGTAGAGCTTAGTGGTAGAGTTTGCCAAGCATGCATGAAACCCTGGGTTCCATCCCCAGCACTGGGAAAGAGAAAGAGAGGAAAGAAAGAAGAAAGGAAGGAAGGAAGGAAGGAAGGAAGAAAGGAAGGAAGGAGGGAGGGAGGGAGGGAAGAAAGGGAGACTGTTATAGGGAATTACACTGCCATCCTTGTGACTTTGCATGCCTTCACCCAAATTAGTCTACACAGTCTGGACCCAGGGTGCATGCATTTAACAGCTCTCCTGCTGTGAGCCAGGTGCTAGTTATGCAGAGGAATAGCTCCGGCACCCACCCTTCCTTCTTCAGGTGAGAGATGCTTCACAGCAGCAGTGGTGCTCCTGTCTGGCACGCATACCCCAGCAGGAGGTTTGTATCATTGAAAGTTCTGAAAGGTTCACCATGCCTGGACCACACTCCAGCCTAGGGAGCACGGCCATGAACAAATAGGACTGGAGAGATAGGGTCGGCACAGACCATAGTCAGCCTGAGAAAGGCGCTGATACCATGTGGGAGAGGCTGAGCGGAAGGGGAGAAGCCCACCATGGGCAAGCAGGCGGGAAGCACGCCAAGACCGGCCCGCAGGTGAGGCGGCACCTAACAGATGCGTGGGTATGAGGAAGGAGCAGGGACGGCGCTGAGCCCGCGGAGGGTGCAGGAGGGTGATTGGGAGCTGAGTGGGCGGCCGGCAGGGTATTCTTGGCTGAGGCTGTGAAAGGGCCTGGGAGCGATAGGGAAAGAAGGGAAAGGAGAGGAGGAGATGGGAAGAGAGAGAGACAGAGGAGGAGAAAGCAGGAGACGGAGAACGGCGCAGGTCTGAGAAGCGGCCTGTGCCACGCTGGCGCCGGGACTTCCATCTGAAGGCAGAGGGGGACATGGGAGGATCAGATCTGTTTATAGGCAACCAAACTCAGGGAGCAGTGGATGGGTCCGAGGGGGCTGGAAGCCTCCTTCTTCTTTTTTTTTTTTTCCTTTTTTTTTTTTTTTTTTGGTGTTTTTGAGACAGAGTCTTGCTATGCTTGCTATGCAGTTCAGACTGGCCTTGAGCTCACTTTGTAGCCCAGGCTTGTCTCATACTTGCAACTATCCTCCTGCCTCGGCCTTCCGAGTGCTGGGATTACAGGCGTGCGCCACCACGGCTGGTTGGAAGCCTCCTTTTGAGAGTTCTAGATCATCTGGACAAGGGACACCGAGAGCCTGAAGTAAAGAAGCTGCACTGTTGGGAAAAGAGAGGGCCAGAAATATAGCTCAGTGGCATAAGCACCTGCCTGGCAAGCATGAGGTCATGAGTTCGATTCCTGGAGCCCCCCACAAAAAAGCATAAAAAACAGGAGAAAAAGGAGAGAAAGCTAGTGGTACAGAAATAAAAGGAACCTTTAACACCAGATGCATTAATACATAGTATTACGATGTACTCAGCACTGTTATAAGGACACAATAAATCAGTGCACAACAAAAATGCCACACACTGAACTGGACAATGGAATACAGCACTAAATAAAAGTAACGCAAGTTCTTGCTCATATATAGCTTATATTCCACTGGGGAGGCAGACAACCAGCAAGATAAATAAGCATGTTCAGCGGCGTGGTAAACAACGGCAAATGCTCAGAAGAAAAAAATAATGGAGGTGAGGGGAAATACAGTGTTGAAAATGGGTACAAATACATAGCAGAACTACACAGAGCCTGGACAAAAGCTGACGCTGGAACAGACCCCGAGGAAATGAGAGGACTAGGCACAACAACCCAGGCAAAGGCCACTCCACGCAGAGTGCACAGCACTGCAGAGGTCCAGAAGCAGAACTGTAGCTCTTAATAAGTAACAGTGGGAGGGCCGGTCGGCTCGAGTGAAGTGTAAAGGGGGCTTAGGGACAAGATAAGGAGGTAAGGCAGTCCCCATCTCATCGGACTTTGAAAGTCACTAATAAGGACTCTGGCTCTTATTGCAAGGGGGAGGGCTCTTACTCCACGTAGTATCTTGAGAAGGAAAGTGACACGTGAGAGGTACATTTAAGGAGGTCACTCCAGCTGGTTTTCTAGAACAGACTGTAGAAGGCTAAGAGTGGGAAACCACTGGAAACCCGGGAAACAAATGGTAGTGAGGTGCGTCGGTGGTACCGGAAGGTAATGGAAGAAGTGGGGAACGATCAGCTTTTGGTTAGAATTTGAACATCCAGTTAAAAACATTTGCTGATGGACCAGATAGAGTACACGAGGGAAAGAGGACAGAGGGGAGAGGGAGGGAGGATGACGAGGCTCAGGCTACGGGGTTAGGTCTCAGCAGCTGGAACAGTGAGATTGCCCTACTTCACAGGTCAAGGCGGACCCGAGAGACACAGACTCTCACTCACTGCTATGGGGAGACAGTGTTCGGCAGGGTTAACTGAAGTGTGAGGATGTTAGAAGGAGCAAGTTACACATTTAGGGCGAGGTGGGGTATCAGGAACTCAATTTGGGGTCTGTTCCATTTGTGACATCCATTTGCCAGCTAAACATATTGGCCTGGACTTCAAGGGGGCAGCCTGCCTTGGAGATAAAAATGTATGAAGAGCTTTAAAGATCCACGCGAGATCAGCTAGGAAGAAAATGGAACAAATCAAAGATCTGGGCGTGGTGCTGCATCCCTGTTATTTTAACACCCGGGGGGCTAAAGCGGGAGGATCAGAAGTTTGTGGCCAGGCTGCACAATTTAGTGAGACCCTGTCACAACGAACCAAACAGAAAGACAAAGGGAGAGGAGAAGAGAAAGAAAAGGGAGGAGGGAGGGGAGGAGGGAGGAGGGAGGAGGGAGGGAGGGAGGGAGGGAAGAAGGAAAGAAGACTTATAGTAACTCTGTCTCCAAAATAAATCAATACATAAACTGGTTGGTTTCTCGCCTCACTGTAATTCCTGCCTAGTCACTACGGCATCCAGCCACTGTGGCACTGGCCGTCATGTGTTGTGCTGAGCCAGTAAGGCACCAAGCCAATATGGCGCTGGTAACGAGAGGTCAAAGCCAATATGGCGCTGGCCACTAAAGGTCATATGCTAAGCACCACCCTTCTTCCTCTGAGTCAAATTACAACTTCCTATTTCCCTTTTTATAATATCCTGTTTCCTTTTCCCACACCTCCGCCCAATCCTGGTTCGCCATGTCAGGCGGTCCGCCTCCTAATCCCTGCCTCCAGCCTGGGCCTATTTTGCCCTTGATCCCATGACAGGCCCTCAAAGTTCCACATCTCTCTTCTCTTCCCAACTATGGTGTTCTCTGTGCCCACAATAAAGGCATTTTATACTGCTTCTCTCTGCATTGGAAAAACCTATCATAAATAACATAAGAGATTAGGTAACAAAGTGTAATGATGAGGCAGTCAAAGCTGAGTGTTAGAGGAGGCATGGGTTCCTGGTTTATTTTAATCCCCACAACTCTATGAAGAGAGTACTACTGTTGTTTCAGTTTTACAGAAGAAAATCTACTCAGAAAACACAGCAGGAAGTAAAATCAACAGGAACAAAGACTTTGCAAATGAAGGTCTTTAAATGGCAGGTGAGAGTGGAGAAGGGCAAGTCGGTGTGAACAGACAGGAAAATGAGGATCTGGGAGGGAGACTGCTTTATCACGATTTGATTGACAGGAAGGCACAGGCCTGATGGGTGGGGCTTGCTAGGTGGAAGTGGGTTGGAGATGACTGGAAGCATCACAAGAGGCTTGACTTGGATGTCAGAGTGGGAGATGCTGACTTGGTGGTGAACTGTCCAAACCAAGACAGGCTCCTCAGCTTCAGATCTGCCAGAGCAGAGGTCTTACCACCTTGGGAAGGGAGAACTGTTTTCTAGAAGTGAGAAACAAGAAGATACTAGAAGTGAATTTCAATTTAGGAACTTGAAAAATCCCAGCTGTTGCCTTCATACTATCCATATAACATCTTTGCACTCTCTGCACTAAAATACTCTTCAATTTTATTGCTGCTTAAAAGCTTGTGCTTTTGAAATATTGTTTTAACAGTGACCTCTAGTGTCATAAACAGGTCTCTGCTAACTGATGAGGCCATCTGCAAAAGAAAATTCCCTTCGCCTAAGTGAGTCAGTGCCGAGTCATATTGCTGGAAGGCACCTTCATGCATTATTCAGTCTCTCTCTCTCTCTGCCCTTAGGGAGGATCACACTCGAACAATTCCAGGTCATTTCTCTTCAAGGTAGATGTAATGGAGCTGGAGAGAGTTCAGAGAACAGCAACTGGCATAAACAAGGAGCTGTGCTTTCCACTAAGAATGGCTTGCAAAAGAAGAGCAGGAGGAAGAGGAGGAGAAGGGGGAGGAAGGAGGAGAAACTACAGACCTGAAAGCTGATGTATACAAAACACTGAAATAATGGAACAAACAAATCTAAGTACAAGATGGAAGGGGTGCTTCTTTGAAACTGAAGAGATCCCTTTAGCATAATACTATTGTTTTTTAAGCCCTTGCTCCATGCCAGGCAAACTGGAAACTATCCACCAGGTAAGAACCATTTTTACCTCCTTTTTGTGATAAGGAAACAAAGATACAGCCATCAATCAGTTACCTGATGTGACAATAGCTGAGAGGGGGCAGAATCGGGATGGGAACCCAGGGCTTGAGGTTAAGCCTGAGCGTCTATCCTCAGCCCAACAGCCCTTTAATAAATGGGAATGCCGATGTCGGCACAGAATGCACAAAAGCCATAACTTGGCAAGGGCCAAAAATGTAAATTTGTTCAAGAAGATTGGTAGTTTGGATATGTCTGCCATGTTTTCAGGCAAGTCCCCTAATCTGACCCTGGAAGCTCATTCACACGTCCTTATTACACATCAAATCTGTGGACCTTCAGAGATGAAAACCCTAAACATCCCTCTGAGGGGCTAGCTTGTGGTTCAGTGGCAGAGTGCTGGCTTAGTATGTGCAAAGTCCTGGGTCCCATTGCCAGCACTGCAAATAAATAAATAAATAAATAAATATTCCCACTAACATTTTTTTGTGTTTAACAAAATCTCCCCCCTTGAGGCCCAATTTCTTTTACCCTGGCACCAGTAAAGATGGAGACAGTGGCACATAGCTTTCTCTGTCCTTTTCTGTATATGAATACCATTGAGTCTCCCCAGCTTTCTGCTCTACCTGGGAGGTAGGGAGAGAGAGAGAGAGAGAGAGAGAGAGAGAGAGAGAGAGAGAGAGTCTTCTGTTCTTTCAAATACCTCCATAGGCTTTGTTTTTGTTATTTTGGTTTGGTCTGGTTTGGTTTGGTGACTTTAATGCCCCCTATGGAAGTTTTTCTGATCCTAAAAGAAATTGCCCTCCTATAATTAACAAATTACAGAAATATATTCTTCTATAATGATTATACAACACTTCTATTTTGTAAAATATTTTCCTATACTTTATCTTCCTTGACTCTCCCATGTTTGACCCTGTTTAACAGGAAAAAAGGGGGTGCTAAGGATATAGCTCAGTGGAATAAGTGCCTGCTTGGCAAGCTCAAGGTCCTGAGTTCAATCCCTGGTTCTGCAAAAAAAAAAGAAAAAGACAGAGAGAGAGAGATTAAACAATGACAACGATATAGAATTTAGCCAGGCATGGTGGCACACGCCTGTAATCCCAGCACTTGAGGCAGGAGGATTGTTGTGACTTCGAGGCCAGCCTGGGTTACAAAGTGAGCTCAAGGCCAGCCTGAACTGTGTAGGGAGACCGTCTCAAAAAGACCAAAAAAAAAAAAAAAGGGAGAAAATGTGAAGCTCAATTAAGTGATTTACCAAAGCATATAAGGAAACAGGATAATAAATTATATATGTATAGACAGATAGATAGAGCAAAAAGAGAAAAGAAGGGGCAAGGTATGTGATAACTCAGCAACAAGCTTTTCGAGGCCAGCTGAGAGCTGACAATGAATCATTATAATGCTGCAAGGTAAGCTGGGCAAAGCTCATGCCTTGAAGGCGCGGGGAAACTGGATAGAAGAGGTCAAGTCATTCAGTGCTGATCACACTGAGGCAGAGATGATAGCATACGTCAGTACAGCTGTCCCAACTGTCAACGGCTTCAATACTTCTACACAAGTTTGCAAGAGATATTGGCCCCACTAACCTCTCCTAGACCCTGCACCCCGCTGTGAGCTGTCTAGATCTCCTCATCGCCTGGTGAATCAGTCAGGGCTCCTTGATCCAGCGCTCTTTGCACTTAGCCCAGCAGGCTCCCTTTGGAAACTGATAGGCACCCCCAAAGCAGGAGTCAAAGCCGGGTAGGGGTGCAGGGCAGAGAGAGCAGTCCAGGATGGAACTGCCTTAAGTGGTGTCTGCTACATAGCTGCTTTCACTCTTCCTCTCTGAATTATTATGCAAAAGGCGACCGGGTTTGGGAACAGCAGGTAATATATTTTCTCTTTTGTTTTCAGATGAACCAGAGAAAAGAAACAACCATCTGGAGTGCAGCAGTGCCCCGGGGGATCTCAGAGGAGAAAGGAACTGCATTTTAGGAGACAGCCGGAGAGCTGGAAATGAGGTCTTAGGGATTTCTCCCCTCTCTATTTGGTGTATATGTGATGATACATCACATGAAACCCATTGTATTCAGGGAGCTGTCAGCAACAGAGGGCAACTTTTGGTTGATCTTGTGCTTCCTGGAATTTTTTACTTTATTTATTTTAAATGTTAAAATAACGTTGTTGCAGAGTACAGGATGTTTATGGAAATAAATTTCAGAATGTGGGTGTATTTCCCTATACAAAACCTACCATTTAAGAGTCAGACTTAAAGGGCACACTGGTTAAAAGGTGATTGTACTATTTTCACTTTAAAGTAACAAAGTGTGAACTGAAGAGAAGGCGCACCCCAGATTTCCTTTACACAATAAAGCCCTACAGTGTGCGTATGACATGATTCCATTTTATACTAAAGTCTGGGATTTCAAGAATACAGACACTTTTCAAATGAAGTTACAGTTCCTTCTATTTTTGCCTGAGGCAGCTGTCACGAGGCAACATATTCCCACTGACACGCTCCCCTTTCTTTCCACCAGAAACTTTGAGATCAGACAGGTCGAAAGACCACAGCTGGCACAATAAATACCTGCACAGGTGGAGGCTGTACCCAAACTAAACACAGACACCTGGCCAAAAGAGTGATACTTTCTTTCTCTGGGCCTATACTCTGATCACCATTTGACAAAAACTCAGGTAGAGCAGAATTACTAAATGGCTACCACAAACACTTCCAAGTGTCTAAAGACCTTGGTCTTCCTTCCGATGGAAGCTCCCGCTCCTCTCATTTAAAGCAATGCAGAAGGCCAGTGTTAGCTCAGTGGTACCGTGCTTGCCTAGCAAAACAAGGGCATGGGTTCCATCCCCACCATAAACAAACAAACAAACAAGGGGGCACCTACTCTGTCCAGGCTGTTCCAAGGAGAATGGCTTCAGGTGAAACTTACTCTTCATCACCACCTTGATGTTTTTACACAGTTGCTTCTGGGCCTCTTCAGACACCTTCATGGGAGTTGTGTTGTGAGCTGCTTCTGATTAGAAAAGGAGTTAGGTTGTCTTTTAATCTTTCCAAATATTTCAAGGTTTTTTTAATTCACTTTTTGCTTTGTTTTTTTGAGACAAGGTCTCAAAATTTGAAGTCACTATTTAACCCCGGCTGGCCTTGAACTTGAGACAATCCTTCTGCCACAGCCCCCTGAATACTGAATACTGAATACTGCCAGCTAGCGAAGCCCTGGAATGCTGTGAGCAGAGTCTGTTGGGTGATTTTGGTTGGAGCTCAGAAGGCCAGAATGCTGAGAGAAATACAGAGGTAAAGGCCGGGCTAAGGAGTTTTCAGATGAGAATGAAAATTCTTTTGGAAATTGGATGAAAGGCCATGCATGTTTCATTTTGGCAAAGAATATGTTTACATTTTGTCCATATCTTCAGACTTTGTGTGAGGCTGAATTGAAAGGTGAAGACTAATCTGGTGAAGGAAATTTCAAGGCAGCATAATGCTGATGTTGTAGAATAGATACTGCTGGCTGCTTTTAGCCAAACCTAGAGTGAGAAGCAGGAGGAAAAATCAGTGGTAAATGATTTGAATGTTTTGCAGTTTCATCAGAAAGGAAACGCTTATAAAGTTTGCACCATGAAAAGCATGGTTGCTGAAAAGATTAGCATTGAAAACAAGCCAAGTAGTTATGTCAGGACAATAACAAAGATGGCTTGAAGGCACCTCAGAAATTGGTCAGACTCATGGCGCAGTTGGAGGGAGACGAGATAGAGAGGGAGGAGGTTGCCGCTCCAAACACACCCCTGGCCCACGCCCTCGTTTCGGCATTCGTAGCTTCAGCTTCGGAGACCCATTGCCCAGCTGCAAGGGGTGGGGAACGGTAATGCTGGAGCCACATGGTCTGGACCCGCCCCCACCCATAGCATGACGACAGGGTGGAG